>NAJN01001271.1:0-12562 GCA_005059845.1 Cryomyces minteri
TGAGCTGTTCCATCTTCGAGCGATTCTTGTGCAGAAGCTGAAAGTTTGGCGGGTGGTAGAAGAAGAAGAATAAGATGACGGCAAGACCGGCAACGATGATGTCGAGGTAGAAGCTCCAGCGCCAGCCTGCTGCCGTGTTGGTCACAAGAGTCTGAGCGATGACCGGGCCAAAACATGCGATCTCGAAGGAGGAGAAGAAGATAGCCACGATCCAGAGAGGCCGGTGCTTGTTGGGTACGAGTTCTGCGATGGCGACCGTGAAGGAGATTTGTACTGCGCCTGCGAGTCCACTCAAGAGATTGCCGCCTATGATGGCTTCGACGTGCGTTGCTGTCGCTCCAATGATGGCCCCAATCAGAGCGAAGCCGTTTCCTATGATGAAGAACCAGCGCCTGCCGAAGATATCGGACAGCCGTCCGACGATGAGAAAGGCAACGCTGAGCCCGAGCGTATAGAACAGCGCCACCCAACCGATGTTGCTAGATGGCCCGATTGACTCGTTGATCAGCAGCAACGAGTTGGATGGCATGATCCATCCTAGATAGTTGCTGATGTTTCCCAAACATAGTGCCTGTTCTGGTGAGCCTGAACATCTCATAAGGAATGAAAACACTCACTACCACCGTTCCAATGAAACCAGGGCTGAGATAGTAATGCTTCGGCAGATCGTGGCCAAGTGCTGATTCATCGATATCGTACGTCTCTGTGTGAATAGCGACATGGTCTGCAAGTTCTCCAACAGAGTGTTGCGAGGCCGGTGCCACGTCCTCGGAATAGTTCAGCTGTGGTTTGATTGAAGCCATATCGGTCTATTTAGTGACTTTACATGGAAGTTTCCACACTGTATGTGGTCTGCGGTGACAGGGAAGGATATATGCGCTTCTTCCAATGAACTCAGCAGAGTCCAAGCTCTCACCACGGGCTGCTTCCTACAGATCTACCCAGGCGGATGCCCCAGAGGGTCATACGAGCCGCTTGTCGTTTCCCCATGGGGTGCGGGATCTGGAGCTTCAGCCATGGGAGCTGACGACTGGCTCGAGGGAGGAGTCGTGCATCAGAGCGACGAAGAGCACCATCTCTGCCCAGGCCGCTTGCAGACCTGTTCCTCTTTCTCCGTTGCCGTGTCTCGCTGCAAGCGCTGACACCCCAGTCGCCGACTGAGGGCACCGAATGTCGGGAAAAGCGTATCCGGCACCACGTGACGCGTTTCGGAGCTCATCCGGTCATGACAAGGTTACACGACAAGTCGTGCTTCACCCGAGTCGAAGGAGAACTGACTCGGACTGGGGAGATGGCGATGGGAGACCTCTCCCTTTGCAAGGATGTTTGGCGCTCCCGCTTCACGGTTTCCGGAGCAAGGTAGGCTCTGCCGGCGCTCTTGATCGTGGCTTGAACATGGCTCTGAGAGGTCTCTCGGATAACAACATGGCCGCGGTCGAAGACTGATGCTTGTGTCGAGAACATGGTGTCGTTGTTGAGAGGAGCAGCGTTCGTGACAGGCGCGGGTTCAGGTGAGGGCCGAAACAAGCGTGGAGGGAAGTTGCCAATACTGAATCGAGACATCAAGGGATCGGCCAGTATACAGCTTTTGCCCTCGCTCGATACGGGGTAAAGCAGATCGCAATTGCAGACATCAATCCGGTATCTCTCCGCTCAACACTGGAGCAACTCAAAAGCCGCAATGCCAACGTTGAGATCTTGCCCCTGGAACTAGACGTAAGCTCCGAATCCTCCATCGACCAGGCCATCAGCACTGTGGTCTCCCAATTCGGTCGCCTCGACTACGCCATCAACAATGCAGGCATCGCAGGCCCGGCTCAAGCTTCCACCGACTTCAGACCCAGCGAGTGGCAGAAGCTGCTCGATGTCAACCTAACGGGTGTTTGGCTTTGTCAACGACCGGAACTGCGACAGATGATGAAGCAGCAGCCTTTGCATCCTGATGATGTGCGGCAGGGGAGAGGTGTCATCGTGAACGTGGCATCAATGCTTGGCTTGGTTGCCAGCTCTCCGAACACGCCTGCGACGGCGTATACAGCGAGTAAGCATGGAGTTCTGGGACTCACTAAGACGGACGCTGTGATGTATGCTCCTCATGGGATCCGTCTCAATGCGATATGTCCTGGGTATGCAGCCCCACCCCTTCACCTCGAGCGAAGTGGAACGCTTACACATGTGTGAAGCTACGTTGAGACGCCACTCTTGAAGGCAGCAACGCAAAGCGGGATCATGGCTAAGGAAATTGAGAAGGTGCCCATGGGCAGGCTGGCGAAGATGGAGGAGATTGCGGACTCAATCGTTTACCTTGCTTCTCCGCTGAGCAGCTACATGACTGGGAGTGGGCTGGTTGTGGATGGGGGCTATACTTGCCAATGAGTGATTCATCAGCCATGCACAGCTTCTCTCGCGGTGCATGTCCTCTGTCGTCTAAACGAAAGCATTTGTAGCGCTCAGAACCCCTGGCACAGAGTCACGATGTAGAAGGTCCTACAGTTCCAATGCTACGTGCAATATGATGAGACTTGAAACGCGTCCATATGACTCAAACACATAAAGCCGGACGCCAGACGCCACGCTACGAATGGTGGACGAACTGACACGCTCACCGTATCAACCCAGGATCCTCGAACTCAGTATCTCTGACCCAAACCTCTTGACTCGTAGTACTCTGGAACATCCCTGCACCACTACACGAGATTCATTAATACCGCCCACCACCGTTCGAGAACGCTCCAGAATACTGGCCCCTTGGCGGAAAGCCGTCAAGATCATTCTGCAAGCCAACGCCACCGGAGCTATGCCAGTTCCTCCAATCTTCATCGTTTGGCAGCGTGAGCAAGTCGAACGGCTGAGTGTTTTCCACATCAGACACCGATGGGATACCCGGCAGCTGTATGCTGTTTAGGAACGAGACTTCGGGTTCCTCAGCCTCCGTACCCATCCACGCGGTAGATCCGCTCATCCTGGGGACCGCTGGGAGGGATCTGTTCGTACTTGCGGGAGTTGGCGGCATGGCTTGCTGGAAGAATGCGTCGGTAGTGATATTCGGCCAACTGGAGAGCTCGTTGCGTGGAGTGACCATCACGAAGTCATCTTGGCGGTTCATATCGGGAACGGGTTTTGCTGCTCGTTGCGGAATGTTGATGTTCATGTTAGCTTCGCCAATCAAGCCTTTGTTCCCAGGCACGCCTAGGTGTCTATTGAATTGGTTGGTATGACGCCGCTTGACAGAAGGGCGCATAACCTCGTCGTTCGAGCTTCCTCTGCGGGCGGGAACAACGGCACTGCGAGAAGGACCAAGACGAAGCACAGAGCTGGATGAGCCTCCTCGAAGTTCGATCATGACAGCTTGCAGAACAGTAGACATGCGTTCCGCAGGTTGGTAGGTGTAGGCCATATCCTGTAATGCGCCTGCCAAGCATTCAAGGTATTGCATATTATTACTGCGGTCACTGGAGTCTTTCAAAAAAGCCAGAGCAGCCACGAGCGCTGTTGCCGCTGTTCCCTACAGGTGCTGTTAGCAGATCAAGAGGACTGAATTGGCGAAACACATACTGCGTGTTGCAGGCCAGTGACGAAGATTTGCCTGGTGTCAAAGCGTTGACGATGCTGCCAAAAAATTCGTGCGACCGTGATCGCATGTTTCGTGCAGACTGTGCGAGATAAAGCCGAGAAGTGGTTATCCAGTCCAGTAGTCTCTTCCGAATCAGAACTGTTTGGGTCGTCGTACATCGCAAAGGGGCGGTGGAGCAGGATCAGGGCGGAGTGATACTGTTGGTGAAGGAGGAAGAACGAGAAAGGAGCAGTGTTGATGTTCGCAGTGGACCATTTCAGAGGCTCTGGGAGACGAGCATACCAAGCACCGAGTTCGCGGTCTAAAGCTGCCATTCTGAGATAGCCGTTCCGGTCAATGTTGACTGCAGATTGTGACCGAGGGTCGATGTTCTCCGTGATCTTCCCAGCAAGCTCCATAAGATCAAGCAGAGCCTCATAAATCTGGGTCTCAAGACTCTTCTGCGGTCCTGCGGGTTTGCAGCTTCCGAGACGCTCAAATTGCTTCGTGAGATTATAGATCTCCAAATCTGTGCTCTTCATGCTCGTCGGTCGTCCCAAGAACAGGGCCCAATACTTGTCGTAGACCACGCAGGCCCACAGCGTCATATGTCTGATCTCTACTTCGCGCTCCGGAAGCCCTGAGAGTCGGGAATCGAGATGCAGTCCTATGTCGAAGCACAACCGGACAGCCATGCCAGAGTACATCCATCCGAGATTGTCCCTTCCAACGCCGCATTCAAGATCCCCCAGAAGTAGCAGTGCAGCTACTGAAGGTATTCCGCCAGACCTCTCTAGCTCACAGTCTAACATGTACTTCGCTTCTCGATGCAAAGTGCTCTCCCTTTGCGGTAATGAAATCCTCTGCATGTCGGGCCTATTCTTGTCCGCGCACCTGTAGCCCATGGCGAGAATGCAGATGTGGAGGAAGCCAGAGTAGAACTGACTGTGGCCATTTTCCCTGTCTTCATGGAAAGCATCCTTGTGCACAACATGTAACACAGAGTTGTAGTGCTGCCAGAACATGTCCATCAGGTAGTCTTGTGTTTCGAGAGACAAAGTTCTAATAATCCGTTCAGCTCTACGGGCCTGTTCCAAGGATTCCCGAGTGTCTTCCATGATCATTTCAAATTCAGAGTGGACATGACAGTTCGTAGTGGGCCCAAAGTATCGAAGTCGGCCGGAAAGCTGATCAAAACTAAGATGACCACGAGTCGAGAGGAGCCGACTCACCAACCCTTCTTTCTTAGGGGAAGCAAGAATCGATTGCGGTGACCCAGCGCTGGCATCCCCAGTAAGTTGGTTGCTGTTGTCATCGTACCCTGGCGACTCTTCCGCGAGATCGTCTAGCTGGCTGCCAGGGCTTGAGTGCTCTTGACCAAGGTTCTCATATACAAGTGTATTCCTTGGTAGCGTGGCTCTTGTAGACGAAATTTCGTCGTTTCCAGTCGAGCCGCCACGAGTCGTTTTTGGTGGATGGTTTGCGGGTGGTGGCTCGGTCCCTTTCTCTTTAAGCATGCTTTCAAGCAGCTGCACACGCTCCGCAAGGGAGGACATATAGGCTCTGGAGATTGGTCTGCCACGCGCGTCAGCTCGCGTCGACTGTTCTCGCACGCGTGTGAACCCACTTTCTCCTCTCATCATCGTTCTTTATTACGCATTCTAGTCCAGACCGCTTGCACTGAGTACACTCGGTCTCGCCCTGAGGCACGACACACTAGATTGATCAGCTACATTGGGTAGTCGCATTGGCTTCACAGTAATACTCACCCGTATCCGACGATCTCTACAGGATGCACATGCGACTGACGCTCGATGTCTTGACTTTTGACGCTTCTCACTTGCAGATTGCTTCGAGTCCACCTGAGTTTGCTCCCGCCCCTCGATGGATGGCACAGCGGGACCCGTCTGCTTCTCGCCTTTCGACTGCATTGCAGGGTACCAATGCTTTTCAGATATTTGGAAAAGAGACTCTCAACTTCATGAATGACAACAACGAGCTTTGCGACGCTGCTGAGAAGGACATACAAGAAAGAAGTGGAGGGCAGGCACCGGACTGAACTCAGGTCACAGGCAAAGCCTACGCGACCGGCTTCTGGCTCCAGGCTCATGCAGGTGTCGACTAGTCCAGATCTTATCTTCACTCAGCACCCTGGCGAGCTGACCGACCGTCTCACTGTTCTCTTTCCCCCCTTCAGCGTCCATAGGGCCGCGTAGGGGGCATGCGGGGCCCCGCCAACTTCCCAGCCCATCGTGCGGAGAGCACGGACGGGAAACCAGTGGCATGCACGCTGCGTGGCATGTTGTTGCGCCGGAAGCGTCTGCAGGGCTGTCAGGCTAATCGCGACTTCGTACCGCAAGCCCCAGACAGTCCGACTCGGCGTTTGATGGTCGCGCTATCGACCACTTGGGGAAGCCGGAGTGAGAGCGTGCGAGTCAGGACGCGACTCCAAATGCGGAGCAAAGGGGGCTACTTGAGTAATGCGGAAGTCAAACGGCGACAACGCCGTCTGCTTCTCAAAAGGGCCACAACACAACATGTCAACAACGCCACTCGTGAAGATGGTTGTCCATGCGTGGAATGTCCAGAGAGTATCTCGTGACTTGCAACGCCACAAGCCTGAACCCAATGTTCTGAGACGCCAAGGATATACTTCAAGAGTCGCAAATGCAATGCAGAGGATCTAGCTGCCCGAGAACACCTTCAATAGCCCTCAACGGCGTAGGTGCGCGAGAACGAAAACCCAAATGTCGAACATCTCAGGGTCGCCTACGACCGCAACAAAAGACCGCCAAAACGTGGACAACGCAACTCCAAGGTCCCAATTCATCCGGAAGGTCCACGTAAAGTCCCGCTGCTCCTGGCTTCTCCCGATCGTTCTGACTCCGGTACCGTACTATGAGCCGCTGATACCGCGCTATCAGTACCTCCAGCACCCTCGGTCCGCCGTGTGCGGATCCCGAAAACATCTTGCAACCTTGACGTAAGCCGTCGTCGTCGCGTCGTGTCCCTTGCTTCCTCTCCTGCAACAACAGCACTAGGAGCAGCACCGCGAAGCCGTAGCTGTTCTTCCTGAACTCTTCTCAGCATGTCTAAGCGCTGTGCTGGCGTCGCATCCTGCATTCCTCTGAGACTGCCACCCAAAATGTTCATGAAAGCGCTTCTTCTACGGACCGCCACTCCTGAGGCGGCTTCGTCCGCCAACGGAGGCGCGAGCACTGTATCACCTTCCGCGCCTTCGGAAGTGTTAGAGACTGGAGGTCTCAGATCTATGTGACAGAGGGGGCACGTTCCTGATACATTGAGCAGCCATGGATCTATACAGGCTGGATGGAACTTGTGTTGGCAGGGCAAAACCCGGATGTCCTGTCCTATTTCAAAGTCATCGGTGCAGATTGAACACCCGAGACCCTCAGTTGCGTCACTGATGTCGTGAGCTGCTGTGCCCGCACGCGCAGCAAATGTGACGTTATCGACGGGTGCCAAACTTGTAGTCGGATGCGGTAGGTCAGCGTTCTCGGGCTCGGAGGCCGCCGAAGTAGAGAGGCGACGTTCTGTCTCTTCTGTACCGGTGCCCTGAACATGCGAGCTGGTGGCTGCTCCGGAACCAGCCAGTTCGATGTCTGGAGGTTTGTTCTCCTCTCGTTCACCGAATTTCACGATAGGCAGAGTATCTAGCATCGCTCTTGCCAGGCCTTTTGCTCTGCTTTGCCTCGTCCGTCCGAGGACGTTTCTCGGTCCGTAGCGTTCTGGGTGGCGATGTGCCCGCACAGCTCCGGTGATGATAATGATAAGAAACAGTGCTGTTATGATACCGGTGATGGAGTAGAGGATGATCATAGCCACTGCCGTTGACGGGCTTGGGCCCAATGGATTGGGCCCATTGAAGGGGTTGGTATTATTGTTCGCTTGGTTGACCGTGGAAGCGAGCTGAATAGTGGCATATGGAGTCCCAGAGGTCGTGCGAAGCTCAGATAGAATGCCTTGGGATGCATTCTGACTGACCATTGAATAGACAAAGACATAGTCAGACATGCCGCTTGAGTAGCCGCAATATAGTGCTGTAGTGCTGTAGAAGATGACTGCGGTCGCGTTCTTCATTGTCGCAGTCGTAAAGACATTCAGCGCATTGATGTTGCCAGGGTAGGAGGAAGGGTCACAGCTAATGTAGGCAACATCTTTGCTGCTGATGTTCGTTTGAGTACTTGCATCTGCGAGAAAGACCGGTCCAGAGAGGCCTGGAGGCTTCGCAAGTTAGTATAGATGCTCTGCAACGGGTTCGAGCTTCACATACCGGGAGGTTCCTCGTGGCTCCGACTGTGAGAGGTAATATCTGGGCTTCTGGGTTCATTCTGCCGTCCCTGGAAAGAGCAAGAAGGACGGTGTTCGGATCGCTGTTCGTGTCATTGGTAGGAGCAACAGTCTGAGCAGTAGCCCTTTGTGAGAGTAGTACCGCACAGGTGGATACGAGAGCCATCCATCGGACATAGGTCGGCAGCATGGCTGCGGTGTAGGTCGGTCGGCCTTGTTGTATGTGTGAGAGGCGGCGCAATCAGTTCGACAAGACTATGTTCGCATTGAGACAGATCCCAACGTTGTGAGTGCAAGTCATCGCGACTGCGAAGTACACTGTGGCTGATAATAGGACAGGCAAGTGTGGATGATGTCTGTCCACCCCGAATTTATGGCGATGATGATCCCTCTAAGATTCGCCTCCCTACCCGAGGGCTATATAAGCTAGCCGCGTGCAGCCGGAGAGTTAAATTTCACCTCACGTCTCACCATGACATTCTCTGAATAAGCGCATGTGTGATAGTGAGAAAGGTAAGACCATTTCAAACACTGCCTTGTGCCGCGAGGCTCCGCATGCTATCTACAGGATTCCATTTTGGAACACAGTGCGTCAGTTGTTACACTGCTGCCGAAAGGCACTGCTAGCGAAGGGGATAGCATTGCCTCGTCTGGGGTCCGGCCTACTTGATGATGTACTACGCGCACTGCTTCGCACCTGCCAAACGCTTGGAAGAGTTGATAGGGCACGTTGTTACTAGCACAGAGGTTGTGCGCTATTGCATTGAGCACTATAACGGCAATCTATTCGTTTTCAGGCAAATGAATGTCGCAGAAGGATTTGACCCATGTAAAGAGGCTAATTTGACTTCTCACTCCGCGTCAGAGGACTCGGAGAGACGAACCATATTATCTCCAAACAACAAACTATTAGTGCGAACAGCATGAGAATGGTTGTGTAAGGGGACCATTTGTAGGGCACAAGTGCAGTCTTCAGAAGCCTGGATAGAGAATGAGTCAAACGAGACGGAAAACATGAGTAAGAAGAAGAAGCGAGATCCTCTACAGACATGTCGTATTTCAATTGCGGATGAAAGTATCGAAGTATAGATCGTCGAAACGCTCCTGCAAGATGGATTACCGTATTGAGCAGTACCTGTGGTCCGATGATAAAGCTACCAAGAGCAGGACCTGGCTCTATGCCCTACCTAGCCTGGCGACAATAAGGGCAGAGCAGCTGTGGGAGAAACGTGCTTCATAGTCGGAAGCGGAGATAGGTGCCAGAGCACGTACGATAGAGCGCGATGCCAGAGGGCTGCACTCTCAAGGAAAACTGTCCGTCGCTATCGAAGACAGTCTGTAAGAAGTGCTCCCACCCTGAACATAGAGATCTGAGCGGGTGGACACTGGACAACATGCTCTCTCTCTCTCTTGCCCTCTTCGTCACTTCTGTATTTGACGCCTCGGATAGAACAGACTTGTCGAGATATCAACGTGTCTTCCATCGCCGAGGTGGTCTTAGAGAGTTGTTGGCCTAGGCATCTCCAGTGTGACAGTCCATTCACACGGCGCGATCCGACCGCATGCCACTCCCAACGCCGTGGGTAGCCTCTGCAATGTTCCAACGCACCGAACGCCATTCACATGTTTCTCCCCTGCTACCCTCGCCCTCTAATGATATCGCGTTCTCCAGGGTTGTACCGTAAGAGTTTCTCGATCAGATCGACGTGAGTCATGACCATACGTCGACAGCAGTAGCGGTTAAGCCCCAGTTGGTCCATGGCATCGCTATGGAGAGGACAGCGATCAGCGCGCGCCAACCAGATGAACATGGTGTCCAGCCTACCCGTCCGTAAGACCCTCATCGATGAGCTTCAGGTAACGCTCCCATAGATCTGCGATGACCTATAACACGGTGTGTCAGCACCATCAACACGTTACAGGTGGCGACAGCGATCTGGAGAGCTACCTTGCCGCAAGAGAAGCACCGGATTGGAATTATCATATTGAAATGGTGGTAGCGTAAGTTCGTGTGTTGGCCGTCAGTGCTTCGAGGATTGCGCTGGCGAACTCGCTCAGAGTCGTGAAGAAGTTATCGGCCTTGATGCCCACGAGTGCGAGGCAGTAGAGCGTTGCTCCAGGGTTGATTGTCGAGACTTAGTGTTCCGAAGGGCCAAGAGTCGCGAGTACCTCGAAAAGTTGACAATCCCTGCAACACGCCGCAAGGTTTAAGCGAATATTCGCCGACACCGCCTGGTCTGAGCTTCGGTTTTTGTTCTAGGGTATGGAATTTTTGGGAGGGAAGCCGAAGTAGACACACGACAAGCATATGTCTGCCAGCTACGAAAATGACGCCAGAACGATCTGAACGAGTTGCACTTCGTCACAAGCGTAAACGAAACACGAGAGATCAACAGCCGGACGCAAATGAGCAACAGTCCAAGCGTGTCAAACTCGGGGGGGAGCCACAAGAGAGCGAACCCGCTATAGCGACCATCGCAAAGCTGAGTCTCCCTCCAGTACGGAAACCAGAACTCAATGAGCCGCAAGCGAACGCAGCAGTGCAGGAGCACCAGACAACTAGAGTGGAGAAAGAAGAGACGCAGGAAGGGAAGACGACAAAGAGCGAAAAGAAGAGAAAGCGCAGAGATAATGAAAAGGCGAAGACTGCTGAGAATGGCACTGCTGTGCTGGAACAGGAGACTGTTGGTGCGAGACAAGCTATTCCTGTGATGACCCTCACGAATGAAGGGCACAAGGAAGGTCTCTCTTCGAAAACCCATCAAACCGACGATGCGAGAGTGTCCACTACCAACCAGGATAGTGGCTCGATTACCGAAGCCAAGAGGGGTCGCAGGGGTCGTTCAAAACACAGTACGGCTGGAGGGCCTATGTGGAACATCTCGAGGCCTGTTGGGGGCCGCTTCCTCGGTGCAGAACCTATCTTCACTCCGGACGAAAAGTAGGTCACTGACGAGGCAAATTGATGTGGAGTTGCTAAGTACTGCAGACATCTTATATTGGCCACCAAGAGGGCCGTCCAGATCTACTCGACTTCAACCTCTTTACTTATTCGGGCTATAACAATGACCAAGAGCCACGCAATCGCGTTCTACGCACTGTCGACTCTCAACTCAGACAATCTCTATGTCGCCACGAGCTCTGGCTCCATATCCCTGTGGAACTGGATCGACGGCAAGAAGCTCACAGGCTGGGACACAAAGTCACAAATACGCGGAATGACAACAGCGTCATCCAAGGAGGATGCTGAAGACACAATATACACCATCAACAAGCGTGATCAGCGGTGGTCCATCAATGCGTACCGAGTTCGTGGAGAAGTGCCCGATGAGGCGAAGGTCCAGCATATAGCCCTTCTGCAATCGTCGAAACCTTTGCGTTCATTCGAAGTCATAGATGGAGGCAGCCATATAGTTGCTGCACACAACGACAGTTTGAGCATTGGCAGGATTACTTCAATGCGAAACTCGGAACTGAAGGATTTAAGATACGCATGGCTGGAGGTCCGATGCGCTGACACGATCACATGTTTCGATGCTCGAGTCACTACCCCCTCAGCTGGTGATAGATCCAAAGGCTCTTTACGGGTATCAACCAGTTCGTTGGATATAGCCGTTGGAAGCGTTAGAGGTTCCATAACGGTCTACGAAGACTTGTACAACAAGCTCGTTCAGGCGGAACAGTCGACCAAGGGCAAAGGACCATCTCCACAACTGTTCCCACGCATTCTCTCTTGGCACAGAGAAGCCGTGAGTACGGTCAGATGGTCTCGAGACGGTATGTCTTAACCTCATGAGGTTCCTCAAGCGTGACCTAACTCAGAATAGGCAACTACGTGATATCTGGTGGAAAAGAGACCGGTCTAGTCATATGGCAGCAGGCAACGGAGAAGAAAACATTCTTGCCAAACCTTACTGCCCAGATTGACTTGGTCGTCATCTCACCATCAGGCGCCTCCTACGCAGTGCAGCTCGCGGACAACTCCATTATGGTTCTATCGACCACGGAGATGAAGCCCAGAGCCAATATAGCTGGAATCCAGGCTCGAAGTCTGACGTTCGATGATTTGGAGATGCCCAAGCTCACCACCATCACCTCATCAGCCCAGGCGTCGCAGCAACAGTTTGATGTCTTTCGCAGAACTCCAGCCACATGTAACCCATTGCGCCCAAACCAGCTCATACTGGCTGTTCCCGCATCTGAAACGAGGGTCGAGAAAGGGTCAGCACAGCCGCCTGCACCCTTTCTTCAGACCTTCGACGTGTCCACATCTTATCACATATCACGACAAGCAGCGACACGCAACAACGTGACCAACTTCAACGTTGGTCCTGAAGGATTGAAAATCCAGGAACCAGACATCAAGATGTTGCAGGTCACTCGTGATGGAAAATGGCTTGCGACGATCGAGGAGTGGATACCTCCAGCGAAAGATGTTGCTTTTCTTGCTGCAGACGACGTCGCTGTGCATGAAGCACAATGCCAGCGTCGCGAGGTGTACCTCAAGTTCTGGCGTTGGGACGCCAAGGACCAGAGGTGGGCATTGAATACACGAGTGGATGCACCTCATCAATCGTTCGATGGGCAGGTTGCTTACCGTGCTCTCGATCTTGTAGCAGACCCTACGAGTGTTGGCTTCACCACCATCGGTGAAGACGGAATCATACGCGCATGGAAGCCAAAGACAAGATTTCGCAA
>NAJN01001272.1:0-12557 GCA_005059845.1 Cryomyces minteri
TTCGTTTTGCCAGAACCTCGCAAGCCACAGCTCGCACGTTGTGCAAGTCTGCGTCCCACAGCTCGAGCAGAGCTTGTCTCTTGAACCACTTCTTGCACACAAGCAGACAGTACACCACACAAGCTCGCCATTGCTCGCCCCCGGCGCTCTTTGCTGTTTTGATAACACCTGGGGTGATGACGGAGCTGTTGGCTTTGGTGATTCTCGACTCTTCCAGCTCACATGGTACCACGGCTTCGATTTGGTGCTTCAAGCGCAGGGCGACTTTGGTGACTTCGTGGGAAGGGATTGCCGAGGGAGGGACGTCGTCGCGGCGAGTGGGAAGCAGAGACCGCAGCTCGTCATGCAGGCCTCTCTGGTCGTGGCCATCCATGTTGAAGAGCTTTCCCCATTGCACCATTGCTTGTTCTCGAGCCCGCAAGCCCCGTAGCGACGCTGTTGATTTCCAAGGCAGGTTTACGGCGCAGCGAACTGGCGGCCTCAGGATGGATGTCTCGGGACAGATAGTTATCTAGGGATAGATTTCTGGCGATCTCTTCTGCTCAGTCCGTGTTCTGATGGCGGTTCGCGGCGTTGCAAGCGCTTTGGAAGGTTCAGGTTCAGGTTCGTATACACCAAATGCTGGGGGCAGCAGCAAGCACAAGTGGGGGAAAGCCAAGTTCTCAGCACGCTTGGCAGCCACAAATCACAAGAAACTCCCGTTGTATTGGAAGTGTATGTCAGGGTCCGAACGGTTCGGTGAGTCCACGTGTCAAGAGACGACGTGCACTGTAATTGTGCTGAAGAAGTGTGATATCTCGTCGCACGCTTCGCAACCACGCATGAACGCCCCCTCCTACGTCTGGAGAAACAAGCATGTGGTATAGCACGAAGCACCCTAAGCATCCGCTGCGATCGCACCGTCACTCTCGCTCTCATCTTCGTCTCCGCTGACCTCGGCGTTCTCCCTCTCCCTCTTGTCCATCAATGCTTGCAGCTCCGCGTCGTCGTTCTCCGTGACCGCTTTCGGGGCCATCTTGACGTGACAGCTTCCTCCAGCCTTGGTTATGTTCTGCGCAATCTCTTCTATGGCAGCCTCCAGCGTGCTGATGCCCACGTTCTTGTCCAGACACTGCGACGTGAGGACATAGAGGGGCGGCGAAACTAGCTTCACCTTCACCTGAGTCTCTGGTGTGTTCTTCGCCTCGGCGCAGCGTAGCGCGTCCTTCACAGCGTCGATACCGTCGTACCCAAAGCATGTCACCTCCACATCCGCTCGTACCTTCGTGGGCTGCGGTGTCAGACGCTTGCCAATGTAGCTTTGCAGCTCGTCCCTCACCACATCGTTGGGAAATGTGACTTCGGTCCAGACGTCCGGGTTTGTTATGCTGAGCTTGAATGCATCGACGGCGTGTCCGTACTTCTTGTTCAGTGGCCAGCCAATGCTCTGATACAGGTCTTCGATAGGTGTGTTGGTCTTCTCAGCAACGTGACGCATTATTGAGTGCACCATTTTGGACTTGTTGTAGCGCTCTTCGCACGTTACGATGTCTTCGGGAGATACTCGTCGCTTGGAAAGGTCGATGTAGCCTGCGGTCATGAAGTGAGAAAACCCGCCATCAGAGTGCGTAGTACAGATCCTGGTCGAACTGACCTTTCTCCGTATCGACTCTCAGGACAACGACCACTTCATTCCTCCCGACCCTGATGAGCTTCTGGATACTTCTTATGCGCCGTCTCGACAACTCGCTGAGCAGGATCATGCCGTCGATGTTGTCGTACTCCAGCAGTTTCACGTAGGCTCCCATTTCCGCGATCTGCAGAGGAAGCGAAGTGTGAGCGAATGCCACAAAATACCTAATGAGACATTGGAGACCGTACCTGTTTGACGTTGACCATGACGAAGCTATCTATCTTCGGGTACTTCTCCTCATAGAAGCGACAATTTGTTAGTGACATGTTGGCGGTCGTCTTGTGGTCGTCCGCGTCGCGCTGCTCCTGGTGTATGTGTCAGGTCTGTAGGGTCACAGTCCTAGGTTCTCTCCTCTGGCAAATATCGGCGGCGAACTCTTTGTGCAGAGGAAGGTTTCACTTTTCGTAAGGGCAGTACACGACTTTGGCTCAAGGTACTCGGTGCAGTTGTGACTCCCACAAGAAATATTTGGCGGCTTAGGTCGGTGACGGTTGATCCCGGCGTGGTGCCAAGACTCGTGATGCCTTCTCACAAGACTCAAACTTTATCCAGGTAATAGAGTCACCTTAGATTCTTGATGCGAGTGAATGCCCCGTAGACGATTGGAAGCCTCGAGGCTTCAGTAATGATACACGCTAGCAAGCAACACACACACCAACCGAACAGCAGTTCGATGTCCGATCGAGAACTCTCCCGAAGCGATATCGACACACGCCTCCCTGCAACTCCGTGGCCGATCCACTGAACGCCGATGTAGCTTGTTGACCTAAACATCCCGTCGCTATAGACCAGATGTCTCCGTCCCTCCTATAGTCATGACGTTCCTCACTTCTTCAACACAGCCTCGTATAGACTTGTCAGGACCCCAATGCCGGCCCCGATCATGACCCCTTTGTACCCGCCTAGAAGCGCCTCGTTCACTCGGACAACAGTATGATCTCCTACCAAACCCCAAAATCGAACCCCCTGCGAATACACTAGCCATGTGGTCAAGGCTTTGATGATGTTGAAGGTCAGGGGATCCGCACGATAGATCGACGTGGACTCCGGCTTTGCGCTTGTGGTGAAATTGAAAAAGTAGGCGAACAGCAGTGGGATGAGGAGGCTGGTGCACACCCACAGTGTCGAAGCTGTCCAGAAGGAGGCGGTCACAAGACGAAAGAAGTCGGGTAGGAAAACCGGATGTGAAACAGTTCCCGGGACCTTAGACGGCGGGATGTCGAACGCGTATCGAAAGGGCAAAGTCTCTTGCTGCAAGCAGTATGCTTCGAAGAGTAGCACAGCAGCTTCGACAGCTACGACAGATGAAAGGACCTCGCGGAGATAGAAGATATTTTCGGGGATGCCGGTCTGGTACTAAGCAGTCTTGATTTCTGTTTGTAGGACGTGCGCCTGGTGATCGATCACGTCGGTGACGACTGCAGGAGAGGCGGGCAAGGTAGTCCGGTGTGCACTACGCGTAGCTGTTGCGGAAGAAGAGATTGGTAAGGCAGATGTCACAGCGGGAGGTGTTGGTAGGGTAACATGCCGCACGACACGCGAAGACGTCTGAGGGGTTCGCGTTGTAAGACTCCTTGTGGATGGCGACCTGTAGCATGTCAGACTAGCTTAGGGAAGGACGATAGCAGCGTGGACATGTGCAGTTCGTGCTTGAGAGGGGGGCGGCAGGGGTCATATTCCTACACATACTCGAAGTCGTCTTCTTCTCGGGCCTTTGGAGGCCGCCCGCGACCACGAATTGCCGGCGTAATCTCATCTTCTAAGACGAATGCCGCTGCTGTCGTGTCGGGCTCCCGCTTCATCGGTGTCCGGCTGCGCTCGTAGTATTCACGGAATACAGGTCTTCTTGAGAGTCTAGTCGCATTGCTGCGGAGGTAATCATCAAGCGCGATTGCGATCTCTTTCTGCCGCAGGCCATCGTATCTATCAACCAGTAGAATGAGTCGCGACGCGCTTTGAACGGTTCAAGGCGTGGAAAACATACTGAAAGAAGCCAGCTTCGTTAGCTAGCGCGATTAGATCAGCTTTGCGCTGGCGCCCGAGCCATGCGGACATGTTGGATTGTAGAATACTTCGAGTCGCGCAACGAACGCGAGTCTCATCAATGTACTGAAGCAAAGATGAAATGTGCGGCAGAGGCCTGACGACGCGTGCAAAGTAGAGGGCTGGACGTGGGCAGCTCACAGACTAAAATCAAAACAATGAACAGCGTGACTCAGCGTGCATGAAGGCGCTTCAAAGTTGCCGTTGGTCGTCAGCCCTATAAGACGAGAAAGCAATGAAGACGGCCTGCCGACTCGCTGTCCAGTGGTGATGGAAGCCGGCAGCAGATGCTGGATCAGACGCTTGTGTAGCAAGCAAATCGTCTACGAGCACCTTGCAATAGTCGACAAGACTTGTGTTGAACGTCCATTATTAGTCTTGAGGGCTTGGATCGGGCCGGATGTTGTTCCTGCGCCCGGACGATGCCGATGCGTTCATCGCGGCATTCTCGGCCGCCGACAGACATTCTCGGGCCATGGAAATGTATCGTCTCACGAATTCTATGTACCTCAACGACCTTTCCCTCCAATAGCGAAAACTCCTTTCCCTTCGCGCACTCGAATACATCCCTCCGTACTTCTCCGACAATCTCGTCGCTCTAGGACACCGCTCCTGCTTTCTGCGGCGAAACCCAGAATACCGAGGCCCTTGTCAATCCTCCACAGCATTGCGCAACAGCCCGAGCATTCATGGTCCTAGCCCGTGTGGCCAACTACCTCTTTCCGTCTGAGACTGCGCCTCAGTTCATAGATGATGGGCGGGAGGGACCAGCGTATCAGTATCAGGAGCCAAGAAGGGAGGCAGAAGTCATGGAACAGGAGGACATAGAGGAATCGAGACCCCCATACTTGCATGTGAGGATATTGGGCGCTGTCACTGTGCACTTGCAGACTGAAGCTAATGGGTGGTTCAGTCAATGTTGGCAGGTGGTCTTGGCGGCACCACTGGTGACATGCTCATGCACTCCTTGGATACTGTGAAAACTCGCCAACAAGGAGATCCACACATGCCGCCCAAATACACATCAATGGGTTCCACGTACCACACGATATGGCGACAAGAAGGTGTCCGGCGAGGCCTTTATAGTGGGGTGACACCGGCCTTCCTAGGCTCCTTCTCTGGAACGGTGATTTTCTTCGGCATGTACGAGTGGAGCAAGCGGAAGATGATTGATGCTGGCCTCACCCCCGGTCTCGCATATCTATCGGCTGGTACATTTCCAACTCCATGTCGGGATACTGAGTGGGACATGCTAACTGTGTCCTAACGTGCAGGCTTCGTGGCTGATCTTGCGGCCTCGCCCCTCTACGTCCCCTCCGAAGTACTCAAGACCCGCCTGCAGCTGCAAGGACGCTACAACAACCCTTATTTCCACTCTGGCTACAACTACCGCTCCACACTAAATGCCGCACGCACTATTGCGCGCGTTGAAGGATTCTCGGCTCTGTTCTACGGGTACAAGGCCACGTTGTTCCGTGGTCTTCCTTTCTCTGCATTACAATTCGCGTTCTACGAGCAGGAACAGAAGTTAGCCAAGGCCTGGGTTGGATCGAATGATATCGGACTGCCTTTGCAGATATTGACTGGCGCCAGCGCAGGTGGCATGGCCGGCGTTATAACTTGTCCGCTGGACGTTGTGAAGACAAGAATACAGACGCAGTTGAATCCCGACTCTACACATGCGTCTGCTGCGGCAGCTGGGAACAAGAAAGGTCCCAATCCGAACCCTGCGGTGCACCACCACGCCTTAACACGCAGGCCCACTTCGTCGTCGCAATCTAATCCTCCACTCAAGCACGCAAGACCTATCTCCACTTCAGGACCTTCGACGGCACTACGGCAGCATGGGTCCGTGACTCTGGATACCTCGTCCGTCTTCACGGGTTTGAAGATGATCTACAAGACCGAAGGCATTGCCGGCTGGTTCCGTGGCGTCGGTCCCAGAGCGGTGTGGACGAGCGTGCAGAGCGGCACCATGCTTGTCATGTACCAAGTTCTACTCAAATACTTCCAGTCACATCCGCTCATTTCTGAAGACTAAGCACGCAAACCAAGGATGCTCTCGTAGATTCTAGATCATGTCTTCCTGTAAAGGTTTTGGCGGTGAGGATGCATTGAGCTTTGAGTGCTTCTGTATCTACGATTGTCTGCGCATTCTGCATTGGGCGGTGTTCACGGATCATGGGTAAACGACATCTTAGAAGGATCTATGGAAGCCTGGGCAGGCCGCTCCAGGGAGAAGCGTTTGCATTTGTACAAACTTGTAGAATAGCATACACCTCGACCTTTCTAATAAGATAGATGACACACCTCCCTTCCCGATGACGATTTGTCTCGCTGTAATGGACCCAAAACTTTGCAAGCGCTTCTGGAACTTCTTCGAAAACTGGTACCTTTCGAAACATGGGTGGACTACCCATGGACATGCTTGGCAGTGCGTGAGGCGCGTCTATAACTCGATACTCAACGTAAGTCAGGTTTTGTCCTCTGAACCCTCGGGTCTCTTTCTTCAGCCAATGTTGAGGTCTTGTACCTAGGTATCCCTGACCGGATGCGGCGATAGCGTTTCCGCGCAGTCATCCCAACTTCAACCTCGCCTCTACCGGTAGGGATTCACCGTGACTGAACAATACAACATACCTTATCTCCACGCATCAGAATATGGATTTCGCCCAAGCCATGCGAAAGGACCTGCATTTTGACCGAGCTCGACATGGCTAGCTACTTCACGTTCGCGGATGGCTCTGTCTGAACTGCGCAAGTGCGGCCTGGTCACGGTTACCGTCGAACGGAGGCATCTGGAAGCCCTCCCGATGGATCAGCCACGGGACATCGGACAACAGCAGAGCCTCGTCTGGATGGTCTACAGCGTACGCAATACACCGTGTGAGAGGTCCCGCCTGTATGCCTGTAGGATGGATGTCAACGTCCGTCGCCAGCGCCTTCAGTTCGATATTGCAGAGCTGAGTCTGCAGGTAATCTGGCGCTGTCCAGCCAGCTGTGCTGAGATTGGTCGTTGGAGCAGGGAGAACACCGCTTCTGATCACCCAGGAGTTGTCGCCTGACCAGTTCCTCCCGGCAGTGCTGATCTGTCGTCCCACGGTATTGTGGGAGTACTCCGCATCACCTGCGAGACTCCTGGCTTCAGAGATACACTTCGCTACAAGCGTCTCTGACGTCCAACCGTTGCCTGCCAAACGTGTCCAACATGCGACCCACTGGAAATGACGCGGCAGATAAGCAAAGATCTCCGAGGCTGTCACATCCATGACTGGAAGAGCTACCCTTGGCGGTGCCGCGCCATGAATCCGATTGTACGGCCGCGTCGCGCCACTTGGCATACTCTGGCTTGGAGTATATACGCGCAGGGCTTGCGTTCCCGCTGGAGCGACAGGAGCGACGGGTACAGCGCCATGCGCTGCGCTACTACGGGTTGGCAAGCTGGGCGCCGCCTTTGGTGCCAACGCCAACCTCGAAGCAAGCTGCAACTCAGCATCGAGTGCGGCAATACTGTGACTTGGCCTGCTAGGTGCTGTTGCAGCTGGCAACGACAACGCAGGGTCGAACCGGGATCCAGCTGTTGCAGACTCCAATACAGTTGATGGTGATGGTGACGATGTTGTAGTGCTCGGCAGCGCGTACCGCTGCCGAGAAGCGAGCTGTGCCATCCTCCAAGACATCATTCTTGCAAACTCCAGCTCTGCAGCCTCGGATCTGCGCCTTTTCATATCGCGCTCGTTTTCGGTATCAACCTCGTCTTGTCTGCGCTTCTGATCGGGACCACTCGGTATGGTCAGAGCATCGTAGACTCCATGCAAAGGCACCCATGCAAAGATCCATTCATCTCGCACGCCGCTACTCGTAGGTTCTGTGGGAGATGCGAAACCTTGATGACTTACTAGCCTTGACGCTGCAAGAGAAGGACTCACGGTGTATGGGGAGACGTATGGCCCCGTAGGACTAGAAGGAGCTGACCGCTGTATCCCGCTTCCCTCCACGTCGGAACAGGAGGTGAGATGAGAGGATGGCTGATTCATTTTGAGGTTTTAGCCGTGGTTCGATCCCAAGAAACCCTGTAACGATAAGAGGAAAAGTCGCTGTGCTGACCTTGGTGCGACGTTTTCAGCCAGAGTCCTTTCGATTTGAGATGGCGAGAATGTCTCTATCAACAACTCTGGAAGGAAGAAAAGAAGTTACCGTTCGAGAGGAGGACGCCTCGTTATAACAATTTCGCATTGTGATCCTCACAATTCTAAACACTGAAAGCAGTCACCGCTTGCCACAAATCTTACGGTCGGACGTCATCTGAGCCGGCGATGAATGTGTTAAACTGGGAGCCCGCGCACGAGCGAGAAAGAAAACTACGCGCTTCGACACCTCTTTTCTCTGACATGGTGAAGCTCACGATTTCGAAAGGGTGAACGCGCTTAGGCACCCATACTGACTCCGTCAGTCTCAGTAGGGCCACATTTGGTGCATACTGCATTGCAATGCACTCTTTCAAGCTAGTATAGTATGAGAAGCCAAATGTCCTCGTCAAGTCCTCAACATAGGAGACTTCCAGCGGAGCGTATACCTGGATACGACCCAGGAAGAGTCAGCCGTTGTGAAACCTGAGTCCGCGTAGCACTTCTTATAGATGACTTGCTCCTGACATCAAACTGTGGCATACTGGGGAGCCTTTGTTCGCACTGTAGGTGTCGCCGGAAAGCGCAATTTCGCGTTCCTTTGGACATAGTTCCTACTGCTTTACTTCATGTTGACTCTACAAAGCGACAAGATCGCGAACTGATCTAAAGGACCCCTCCCTCTACCGCACATGATTTTGTGTTGGTTGGTGGCGTCTCCGCAAACGACGCCTATGAAGATGGGCTTCTTCGTTCTTTGCTCCGGGAGCGTCTCACTTGGCTGCTTTGCTGTGTGTCCGCAAAATCAATTTCGAACAAAGCGTGAACTAACACAAGTCTGAACCCGAAGATCATGGACGCGTTCAGGATCTCGGACCTTAAGTCTATGGCATTGACTGGCCTTACGTGCTTGCATCCTCGAGATCGAGTTAGTATACACGTTGTTGATCGTGGACATGGCCTGTGCATCACATTTCTCTAATAAAGCCTCATGCGTCTCTCTATCACTGTCTTTGTAGATGGCAGAGCCACCTCATTACTCGGATCCAGTTACGACGATTGCGATGTTGGAATCGTTGCGAGGTAGTTGTGTAGCTGCTCGCCTGAGACCATCTTCCACATTGTACCCTACTTCTGCTCTCCACTCTTGGATAGGTGCCCTCCAGGCTCGTTCAGCACCATACAAGGAAGACGTCGCTGGAACGACAGTAGGACGCATAGGCGGAAGTCGGGCTACAGACTTGAACGGGTGGTGCGGAACAGTCGTCGCGAGACGCCTTCTGATGCCTCGACAACGACTCTGGGACATCTTGTGTCATGAACGCATCACCCGGAGCACAAAAGGCAACAGCGACCTAGTTCAAACACCTACGAAGGGATCAGGTTCGAGGAAAGCAAACATTAAACCGCCTGCAACAGGAGAGATGAGATGGCAAGTTACGGCAGCAAAACCACGGGACAAGACTTGGACAACATCGCCTCGTGTAGGGGTTCATACAGAGCATTTTACCTTCTGCCTCACGGGAAGTCTATGGGTCTGGACTACTGGCGATCAGAAGAACAAGGAAGAGAGATGGGAGTACGATAGTTCACGACTATTCTAAGGAGATAGAGACTAAACAGCCATCCACTAAGACGTAGGCACTCCGGTGCTTAGTTGACGACAAAGCGACTTTGTGGCTGATCGCTCCAAGTCCATCCTCGGCTGCACCACGTACTGGAGATGTATGTGAGACACCGTGACGCAAACACATTGTTGGATTTGCACCACGAGGATATTCGAAGTACCGGTTAAACTGGCCTCTTAAAACGTCAATGTGTTTAGGTATAGGTCATTACCATAGACTAGATTAAAATCTTGTGGATCGATGGACGAGCTAACGGAAGGTTGTGACAACCAGAGTGGAGATAGAACAAGCCAAGGGGTCGACGGAGAAGTGATCTAGGAACGACATTCTCACCTCAGCTAAACTTGGCCACACTTCGAGAATTCTATTGGACATCTAATGTGCGATGTGTGATCCATTCCTCATGAACTCCAGCTACGGTATATAGTCTGTCTGCTGAACAAGACTTGGGATCTGCTTCTCCGAACGCTAGTTTCCCATGTTCAAAACAAACGCCTTAAGTGGTGTTCTATTTTGCGTACGGAAGAAAGCATGCCTGCAGAACATCGTCCCAGGTCTTCAACGTAGCAGTGTGGTGACCCTCCACAGAGTAGCGAGGCCCTGCCCATCATAGCACAAGAGTACAGAGGGCGGTCCTCTCTCACCTCCGACCAACTCTCCTCCACCACAATGCACAAGTCCTCCCTCGTTTTCCCAGATATCCCACCTATCTTGCTCGCGTTTCAGATCCATGCGTCTCAGCTCCATGCTGGGACAGAGGGTACTGAGACAGGTTCTCAGGGAACTGTTGTTGTTCAAGCTTTGCCAGAGATGTATCCTGCTCTCCCGATAATACTCTTGTAGGGATCTCCATAGCTGTCGTTACCATCTCAAGAAGTCGCAAGGGAAGCGGTCGTTGTGGCCTCGATCTTGGTGATGACGGTAGGCAATGCACATTCCCGGAAAAGCTGTCCCGGGATAAGATCACCAACGTTGTTTGAGGTTCCCTCATGAGCATGCCCGTTGTTTCCCAAGAACTAGAAATCTAGGGCGGCAGTACCAGAGAAGTCGAAGTATTCCTCGAGTGCAAATGAGGAAGACAGGTCGCGTAGCGGAGGATCTGCTCGGCTCTGATCAAACAGTGCACGCCTGTTCGCCACAGGACGGGATGGTTCGTCCCAAGGTATGGCGTCTCGGCCACTGCTGTTTGCCTCTGGGGACTTCGGCAAGGGTGCATGCGGCTGCTGTTGCTCTACAACCAGGCATTCAGTACGACCAGGGCTGCTCTGGTAGGCGAAAAGAGGCGTATCAGTGCTAGGAGCTTCGGTGCCTAGAGCCTCAGCGACAGCCTGGAGGCCACCTTTGGACTGATCTTTCGAGTGCTCAAATCGACGCAGGCGTGACTCCTGCGGCTGCGACCGCAGCTGCTCTTCCATTTGGGAACCACTGAAGTAGATCAGGCCGTTCCGATACATAGTCTGAGATTCGTCAACTGCGAGACCTTGAAGATTGGCATTGTAAGACCTGTTACTGATCTCGAAAGCATGCTGATCCGCCACTGGAGAATACACAACCTCCTGCGCGTGGTCCTCACGTGGCACGTTTGGTTTCTCGAGGGTCACACGTGAAGACGCAGGCAGCTGAAACAAAGAGCATTCTGGAACTAGCTCCGCATGCTGAATGTCGACCTCGGAGATAGTCTTGTCGCCAAAGATACCGGGCGGAGGTGTGGGTTGTGGCCCTCCATCACTGACCTTGCGAGTATCGCATTGAGAATTCATCTCGGATGACGCATCCGGGAGATTCGAGGGACTAGACGCCAATTCCTGCGCGTATGGATCTCGAAGATAAGTGTCTAGAAGATCTGAGAATTCCGCTTCGGACATGTTGCCAAAGGTAGCTTGTTGATCTGCCAAATATGGGCCTTCTGGAAAACGAGAACTGGGGCTCGAGCTGGCGACGGTGGCTGGTGTATAGCCTTCAAGACTTTGCATTGGACAGGGTAAAGACTTGGGGTGCTGCGGCTGCTGATTACCATTGGTCGACGTTGAAGCGTTCAGAACGCTATAGCTGTAGGGAGAGGAGTATGTGGGAACAACATTGTCATGATTCGGCAGTTGAAACTCAGTGACACCACTGACGGATGGCTTTGAGGCTGAATACTGATGAACAAGCGTTGTTTGATCTCCTTGCAGAGCCTCAGTTGGTAGTTTTGGAAACCCCTTGCCTTGCTGCGACGACAGCAAACCTTCTCGATCTACAACATCGGCTTGTCGAGGTTTTGCTGGCAGCTTTCTTGGCGCACGACCCATCAACTGGCTGCGCGCAGCTTCATAGACTTGATATTCTTCTCTTGATGTCCTGTCGTTGAGCCTAGCTCTCCTACCTAAGGCGGACACCTTGCGCTGCCTGAAGGCTTCATTGGCTTTATGAACGGACGTATGAAGTAGCCGATCGTCCTTCCTAGCGCTTCGAGGAGCGTATCTTCTGTGCACATACTCAGCTGGGAGTCTTTGCACAACTTGGGCGATGCCGAACTCGAGACAAACGTGAAGCAAAGTATCGTCCACAAGAAGGTGTGGGAAGTCGTTGATGATATTTGCTCTGGAGGTATCCTTGGGGATCTTTCCGTTTACCACCAGTGGATACTCGTGTGTACCACCAGCCCAGTGCTGAACGGCTTCGTCCGCAGCCGTTTTGATGCGCTTTAGTTGCTGCCCATGGCCGTGAGCGTCTCTCAGTGTGGAAAGTTTCAACGGCTTCGGTTCGTTGGCAGCAGTAATGATTGGCTCGTAAATCAGTGGGTGGATCTCATTGTGCAATAGCGGTCTTGGAATCGGAGGAACAGGATGTCGTAGCGCCATGGGGCTGCCGTTTTCTCTCAGTGCTGCTTGCACTCTTTCTGTGAATCTTCCAGTAGGAGGATTGACGATGCCATCTGCGATTCGCCATAGCGGCCACGCTGCGTGAATCTTTAACCCCTTGGGCTTGTCCCAGAGGATACGATGTAAGGCCTCGTTGCTTTGGAAGAAGTGTTTATTGTGGTTACTCGCTCTCCACGTATCACCCAGAAGATGCTCGTGTCTAAGGGCTCTCAAATGACTCCCG
>NAJN01001273.1:0-12556 GCA_005059845.1 Cryomyces minteri
AGGGCATCCACGTTACCCAGTACTCGCCCTTCGGCAACCAGAACGAGATCTACAGTGGCGGACAAGGCATGGGCAAGCTCATGGACGACCCCGTCCTCGTTGAGGTCGGCAAGAAGTACGGCAAGACAGGTGCCCAGACTGCCCTGGCCTGGGGTATCGCCCACGGCCACAGTGTTATTCCGAAGAGTAAGACGGAATCGCGCATCAAGGCGAATCTGGAGGGAGACTTCAAGCTTGAGCCGGAGGACGTCAAGAAGATCGATGGCATCGACAAGAAGCTCAGATTCAATGACCCGTCAGGGAACTTTGGCTGGAACTTCTATGCCGATTTGGACGGTAAGAAGGCTTGACTGGACTGGATGGGTTGACGGTGCGAAGGAAAGCAATGGGCAGGCTGGTCGGATAGCCCCGAACTTCTGTAACCTGTCTGCATATAAATGAACTAAGACGTTGTTATGGTTACGAGTGCGCACTTCGAGCAACGGCGATATCACCATGTGATTGACGAGCGGATTCGGCATAGCGCACCGGCTCGGCCGCCGTGAACTCCGAGCCGGAATAACGGCGAATATTCTTCTACCTCAGATTCTTGGGGGATCAGTTCGCACTTGGAACCATCCTCGCCCAGGATACCACTGCTCGCCAATAACCGCCTCGAGTGGCTCTTCAGGTCCCGGTGGGCCAGTATGCCATACGCTGTTGTTCCGTGAACTGCGAAAGGTATGCGAACACCTCTTTCCAAACGCACCGCATCTCTTCGAATGATGATCAATTTACACGAACAATCCAAATCCTATAGCATCATGCAGGACTATCATAACTCTAGAATTACACTGACTCGAGTCCATCTGCATTGCTCCTTCATGGACAGCTTGCTATGTATACACGCTGACGACATGTTGCTGCAGAGGTTCTAATGATTCACGCATTTTAAAGCTCCACTCGAGCAGCGTCAGTCTGTCTCTGTAAAGGTACGATATTCTCTTGCACTCTGTTTCCTTCCACTGCCGGGTGATGATCAAGTGACACGGAAAGGCATTCCTCAATCTGAACACATGTTGTCGATACTGTCTAATAAGTTTCAGCCTTGTCTGACGCTACTCCTATACACATGTCTTTCACTCAACTCCCCAGAAGAGCCCTGCTAACATAACATTGCACTGAAGGTACATATCTGAATATCGATCTCCACCACCCTCTACACACAATACACATGAAGAATCTTGAACGAACGGGCGGACAGACTGCGCACTCTTCAACCAGCATCCATCAAAAGCAAGACGTACAAATCTTGCGGGTATTGGTCTGCGGAAGTGCTTGTTGAGAACTCGTCAGCTGATCCACCGACAATTCTACGTTCGGTCTATATATATGCGCCCCTAGGACGTCAAGGCTGATCTGCATGTGAAGGTACCTCCACCATTTCCTTTCATTGCGCAACTATACCGGAGGGCCATCTGTTTAAATGATGATAAACATTCACACTGTTTGAACGGACTGCCTTGTAACGAGGGCGTTCGCAATGAACGTACAACACTGAAAATTCTGATTTAATGAGGTATGCCAGCCCTTCACTCAGTTTATAAGGAACCAAACTAACGACATGCCGTTAGCCTGACAATAGATGGCTCCTATAACACCTCAACTGCGCACTTGCATGGCATACAGCAAGGGCCTATGCTGACCAGCTTGTTTGCCTGTTTAGGTGTTGCTGAATCCCTTGATCATGCAAATTGATACGACCGTGATGTAAGTCTTATGAACGCTTTTACATACACTTCCACTCACATGATGAACTCGATTATTTCGCTGTGTTCTTACCGAGCTAGCCAATGAAGACATTCATCTTGGAGAACTGACATTTGCTTACATCATAGTTGCATTCTTGACTTTCACCCTTAGTCAATCAATGCTGACAGATGCGGATACAGATATAATGAAACTCCCTACGCTTTGATGTAATGCACACTGAGTCTAGGCTATTGGCCTTTCCCTCAATGATTCAATAGTTCAACAGCGGACTGGAGGATAATGCAGTAGCCAGTGTTCATGATAAGGAGGGGGAGCGGAAGGCCCCGCCCAGTGGGTGGGGAGAAACTCTGCCATAAGCCCCGACTGAGTTGAAGCGAGGTCCGTTTCCTTCAAGCGTCGTACGAGCCTTGGAATTGAATCAGGGTCTGCTCAGAGGAACTGGATCCTGGTTTCAAATAACTCTATCTCAACACGTCTGCCAATATAAACCACGTGCTATTAGCATTCCAGCCGCTGGCCTCGGTTACGACCAAACGTTCTTCCAAATCTCAAACATCATCCTTTTTCGGAAGCAGCCTCCGTCTCGCCCCATTTCCCCCAATCACAGGGTATGAGCGGCTGGTCATCAGCCTGGGTAGTACGTATCATTCGGCTCATGCCTGGAACTGGCACGAGTAGATGAACAGTTTCACTCAGCCGTTACCGGCATCACATGTTGCATCTCGTGACTCGGAACTCGTGCTCTCTTCCGCGATCGCCGAGCGGGTCACAGCCGCTGATATGCTTGTCCGGTCTGGGACACTGAGGTGGGCCTTCAAGGCAACGCGCTCTCCGCTGCGTCACAGAATCGTACAACTCAGACACGAAGGCGAAGGCGTAGGGTTTGATCACGTTTTGCTGCCAGTGCATACAGTTGGTGAGAGGAGGGTATCACGAGCAGGCATGGGAAGGGGTGTCGGCAGTGTGATGGATGTTCGTTTTGGATCGAGCCTTTGATGGGTATCGAGAACCGTTCTCTCGACCGGCTCACACTCTTGCTTGATGCTCCGTTGCAGTGACTTTGAAGCCGCGTGCGCACCAGAGTCGCACAGACGACGTTTCGCGAGAGATTCACACGGGTCGACAAGCAGAGTTCGTTTGAGACGATAGATAGTCTCTGGTATCATATTCATTCATCAAGACTTCGCCGCCCCCGCCTTCACTAAGATGATATCGCCGTCCTCCACCTGCATGCGAGTTAGTGTCCGGAGGGGTTGAAGAGGAGATGCGGAAAACTTACGACATAGTCCTTGCCCTTCGTCATGACCTTCCCCTTGGCCTTGACTCCGGCCTCGTCACCCTCCTCTTTGAGGACACTGAAGTTGTACACCACGACTTGGATGAACGTCTTCTCGAAGTCTACTCGGCCGTCAGTGAACTTGCCGCGAGGACAAATTTGTGATGGTTGGAGCCGTACCTCCGTGAATCACACCAGCCGCCTGCGGTGCTTTGGTGCCATTCCGGATCGTCCATTGCCGCACCTCATCTGTGCCGGTCGTGAAGAAGCTTCCCAGGTTCATCATCTTCCTCATGGTCACAATGACCTTTGGTAGCGCCGACTTCGTACCGAGCTTCTTACACTCTTCCGCGGCCTCGGCATCGCTCTCGAACCGGGTCAAACGCTCCTCGAAGCACACTGACATGGGAATGATAGGGTCCCCCGTGGCGTGTTCTTTGACCCACTCAGCGATCTTCGGAAGGTGCTTGTTCTTCTGCCGGATGTAGTCCTTTTCACTGAGGTTGACGAGGTAGACGACTGGTTTGGCTGTTAGGAGGAAGAGAGGGTTGATGACCTCGACCTACAAAGCTAGTCAGCGCGCGCCAGGACCGACAAGATTTGATGATAAGATATAGAATGGAAGATGGGATGCTATCAGACAGGACTTCATCTCACTATGCCTCTGCGTTGTATATTGAGACATTAAAAGAGCTGGGATTATAGTGCAATCGCACTTGTTCATCATGTAAAGCAGAAAATTGACAACGGGGTGTTTGCGCTTGAACACAAGACAGCTTACCTCTTTCGGTGTCCAGTCACCCTTCCGAACATCCTTGCCAGCCTTCAGCATCTCCAAGATCTTCTCAACAGTGGCTTGCTCCTCCTTCAGCTTCTTCATCTCGAGACTCTGCCCTCCTCTCCTGGTCTGCTTAACAAGGTTTTCATGTGCTTTCTCGACGAATTCAATGTCCTTGATTCTTAGTTCATCACTGATGATATCGAGGTCGCGAATGGGGTCGACATCTCCTTCAACGTGGATAATCTCGGCGTCATCGAAGCACCTTACCACTTGGAAGATGGCATCGACGGCGCGGATATGCGACAAGAACGCGTTTCCCAGACCGGCTCCAGTCGAAGCACCTCGCGTGAGTCCGGCAATGTCGTACACTGTCAGGTTCGCCGGTACAACCGACTTCGGCTTGTAGTGGTCACAGAGCCAGTCGAACCGATCATCTGGAACGATGACTCGAGCTTCTTCTGGATCAATCGTGGCATAGGGAAAGTTCTGCAATCGTCTCGTCAGCTTCTGCCGTCGACAACGTACAATTAAGGGAGGTTCCAATTACTTACGGCTGGGTTGCCTAGCGAGCACTTCGTGATAGCTTGGAAGAGAGTTGACTTCCCGACGTTCGCAAGGCCAACCTGACATCACTGTCAGAGTAAGGACTTGAAGCGACTGATGGAGAAGTAAGGGTTCCTACATACGATACCGCTCTTCAGGTTGTTGCCCGGTCGACCGAGCAGGATCTTCTCCTCCTTGACTGCCTTCTTGGGAGGCATCTTCTTCTTCTTGCTAGCGAAGGTCCGAACGGTAAATGCAACGACAGTGCTTGCTGTCGGACGCTGAAACCTGGGTATCGGAGAAGTGAAGAGAAGACGGAGGGTAAACGAAGAAGTCGTGATGGAGGTTAGGGAAAGAGGAGAGGACTGCTGGAGTCGATCTCCTCGTTTGGCGTGGGTGGATCTGCAATGTGCAGCAGCTGCAGGGCCGCCTGGAGCAAAATCCAAATCTGTGGAATGCGAAGATGTGTCGGTCTTTGTGATTCTCCGTGGCCCGGGGCTCTATGTGGGACGGGGCAAGGGGCAAGCAGGACAGAGGAGGGCGCCGTGCTTGCCAAGCTCTCCGCTTTCCGCTCTCCGCTCTCCACTCTCCACTCTCCACTCTCCACCTCGTACATGCGACATCTGAAGCGAACCTACGATCTCATTCGTCTCGCGTTTACAAGAGTGTTCTCTGGCTTCCTCTCCTCTTGGTGAATGTCTTTCTCCCGTGTGTGTATCTTCCTCAATGGTAGACAGTCTTTCCTTCATCCGGAGAAACACGCTTCAGCTGCGCTGTCCAAGCAAAGCAGCAAGCTTCACACTCTCTTCTCCTCGAACCAACACATCACTTAGACATGGCCGCCTCAGGCAGACTCAAGCCTTCTCGGAAGCCTTGTTCAAATCAAACTTCAAACACACTTCTCCAGACAACGGAAATCGTCGTTCACGTCTATGACCTCTTACCTGTGAGCCGCTTGCCCACTGCTCGCGTGCTTGTCTAACCTTGGAATCCTCTACAGCCAGGCCGACTGTCAACGACGTTGTGGACTCTCGGGGGGTCCCTCCTACATTCTGGCGTTGTGATCAAGGACAAGGAATATGCATACGGGGGCCACGACCAACCCGGCGTAAGTGGCGTCTACTGGACGAGCCCGCAATCGGAGCTGCCAGGAGCGACGTACAGGTGCAAGGTGGTGCAAGGCCTCAGCTCCCACTCGGACGCTGAGATTCAAGATATCATCAATGAAGTGCGCATGTAGCCCGTAATAAGTGCTGGGTAGCCTTGCTGATCTGTCAGAAAAGGCCTCAAGAAAGTTCCAGGGCACGACCTACAATATACTTACGAATAACTGTAATCACTTCACATCCTATCTCTGCGAACAGCTGACCTCGAAACCAACTCCTGCGTGGCTGAATCGAGCAGCACGTATAGGGTTGGCTTTCCCCTGTGTTGTGCCAAAAGAATGGTTGTCTCCTCCAACTTACGACACCGCAGATGGTGAGCTCATCAACGAGGGAGAAGAGGACGAGCACGCGGCAATGCTTTCAAGTGGTCGGGAAGAAAGGCCCATCGAACCAACTCGAGATCATTGGAACGTTTATGGAATCGGGCCCACAGACAGCGCTCGTAGCGTCAGTAGATGGCAGGCGATTCCAGCGCGGGACCACACTCCACCTCCAAGAGTGGTGCCGATGAAAGACACGAGTGGCAGAGAGTTACCGGTCAGTGAGCGGGCGCCTATGCCAAAGAAACTATGAGACACATGCAACATATTTGATAGCGTTTTTGCACAGCTTGGCGTTGGATAGACACGGGTCAAGGTTCATCTTTTGGGCCACAACGAGTGTCAATTTTCAAACATCAGACACGCTCGCCATAACATGAGGACCCTATGGGGTTTCGTTAATGATCAGGAACCGCTTTGTTCCATTGTCTCATGTTGGAGTCCCTCCTTGCTCGCACAGTTTCACCTACCTTGAATCAGTTTGAACCTCAGAATCAACACATGTGTCCGAGAAGTAGTACATTTCGTGTTGCCACGTCCAAATGTCGTGCTGGTGGTTCGTGATTTCGTTCCATTCTTCACTCCACGTCCTACTACAATTTCCCGTCAATAAAGCATTTTCTCCAACCATCACCCTCTCCCACTCAGCAGCGCTCTACTGACAATCTTGATACCACCCTGTTCTACAACTGTACCAGCAACCCCTTGTTATACCAGCAATGTCTCTCGACCTCCTCCGCGCGCGCCTCATCCTGTCCGCCAGTGATATCTGCCCCCCTTTCATATACGCCCGTGTCGCAGCCTCGCATCCGCACGCTCTAAGCGAGCCATGGTCCTACACCGCTACGAAAGAGCGCTTCACAACATATGCCGTCCTGGACAGCCGGACTTGGAATCTCGTCCGCGTCACCAACGAAGCCGCCGCGCAGCGCCTTGCGAACAACCCGCCCATCTACTGCGGGGAGGGCTTCAAGGTCTGCGGTGAGTGCTTTCTCTATCTTCCAATCCACACCCATCTACCTTACCCTTCCGTTCTCGTCTTTGAACATCAAAGCCCGACGCTGATACCGTCCGGACTAGTCAACGATATCATGTCGCGCGCCCTCGCGCATGCCGTGACGCGCCTCAGCGTCTCCGAAATCATGCACACCATCCCGCGCGGCCCGCGCGTCGCGCGCGCCGAAAGACGGAAAATGAAGGCCTATAGGAGAACTCTGCCTTACTTCGCCGAAGGCATCTCTCCCAAGGGCACGCCGCTGCACCACGAGCTCGTCGCCGTCGTGCTCAAGACCGCCGCAGCGGCCAAAGCATGTAGGACGCACGGCGTGGCGTGCGGTTCTTCGTCGTCATTGCTGGCTTGCGTTACGAGGCCGTGGGTCCCGTCGCCAGAGGAGGGGCTGGCAAGGTTGGGGGTTGCGCTGCCGCTGCCGCGCGACTATGCGTTGACGAGCCCAACGTCGCCCACCTCCGATGCACCGTCTCAATCCCCGATCAGTCATCGCCGCCGCTCGACTACGAATTCGCTGCTCTGTGTGAAGGCGAAGCCGGGAAGTGAAGAGGATGGCGACACGCCTCCGACTTCGGCACTCAGTGCGCTTTGCGAACCGCCCACCCGTCAGCTTGGAGACGGAACTCACAGCACCGCTGCTCTTCGGCCACGGAAGTCGCTCGACCGTCTACGAGACGCGCCGGCGGCAGTTAAGAGACTGGATGTCGCGATGGTCGATGCCGCAGAGTGTCCAGATGAGGTGACGGGCGATGGAGAGGGCCTGGATGCTGGTGACGAGTTCGAGGAGTATGTTCAGACGAAGAAACATGTCGAGATGGGGGAAGACAGCGAGATTGTGGATCTCAGGCTGTCTTCATGAATGCCTGCGGAAGTGGGAACGGGGATTGCCAAAGATGAAGGCGCTGTGCCTGTTAGCGGAGGGCTTTGACGGGGTGCAGAAGGGCGAGAAGGGATATTGTGGGCATGGTGTTACACTCTTCAATGGGTCGAGATCCTTCTGATTGAGGAGTGAAGCGGTGGAGGAGGAGAAGGGAAGTGCCTGCCCCTCCAGAGGTCGTAAGGGTGCTGTACACTGGCTGGATTCTAGTCACATTGTACGCAGCCAAATGATCTTTGGGTGAGACGAATCAAAACCACGCTTCAAACCTCACGATGTATTCGTGTAGTTTACAGTATAGCAATATGGAATTCTCTCATCAGATTGGCGCACTGTGTCCCCGTCTTGGTTGTACAGAGCATACCCACAACGACGGAAGAAAGGGGTCCACACCACAAAACCATCCGCCTCTTGGAATGCACACCCACCCGTCCTGGACTGATCAACCCAACCTCCTCGGCTTCTTGCTCCTCGTACCGCCAAACTTCAGCCTCGTAGAGTCGCTGACACCGACGACCTTCCCCCTCAAATTTCTACCCTCACTCCCCATCAGCGCCTTGGTAACCGCTTCTCTGCCCGCGCCGAACCCCCGCAGGACAACCTCGAGCCGCTGGATCTCGCGCGTCAGGCCCTGCTCCTGGATGCGGTTCATGACATACGCCGCAAGCTGGTACGCAGCGTCGTAGCTGCCGCGGCCGGCCTTGCGGAAACCGATATTGCCCGCGCTGACGGAGATGATGGCGTCCCGGCTGGGTTTGGTCAGCGTGATGTGCGTGTTGTGCTTGGTGGCGTAGATGTGTAGGTGGTGCGGTGGAGTCTCCACTCGCTCGGTGAAGGTGGCCGCGCTGAGAGAGGAGAGCACGTCTGCGCCGAGGAAGCTGTTAGACCCGCCTTTTGATTGCCGCGAAGGGAAGGAGTCGAGGAAGCTGGCGAGGGCGTCGGTGGGGCGTTTGGAAGGCGTGGTGGAGTCGTTGTCGTTGGCGGCTCTGTGGTGCGCGGTCGACGTGAAGGACCGGTTGAGGGGGACAGGAAGGCGCGAGAGGATGCTAGAGCGGCACTTTGTGCATAGTGAGGAGGATGAGGAGGAGGAGGAGGATGTGAATAGGCGAGCTGCTGTACGTCTGCTCATTGCGATTGGGATGCCGGTGAAGGACGTACGGACGTGTATATGGTTCCGAGACGCCTTTCGACGCCTGATGTGGAACACCTCCACGTCTTGAACAGGACGGAGAAAGCCGGTGACGAAGGCCGAAATCTTCAAGATCCGCCGCCGGCGAAGGCCAGAAAGCCATCACAACATCGCACTTCTTGCACTCGCCTTGCCTCCTCCTCACCTACTCACTGCATCCCACCGAGTCTTTGATCTTGTTCATTGTCTGGCTGTACCAATCAGAATAGCATGAGTGCGCTGGGCAGAAGTTCCATCTCAGTGCGAGCAGGAGGCGGCCCTGCTCGCGCATTCGCCGCTCCATCATCCAATCTATATGGACGAACAGCAGCCTACCGGCGGTTATCCTACGCTACACCAGACAGAAGATCTCCGTCGTCACGACAGCTGCCATCTTCCCCCAAATCTCAAGGCCCGATATATCCGTTACCAGCTCTGCGATCGCCGTTCCTACCTCATGACTTCCTCACCCCGTCCGCCGCGCTCTCTGCTCGGAGACTACATTCACAACCCCGACTGTACCAAGAAGCAAGCAAGAGAGATGACATAAGACCGCCACCCTCGGAAGGCGAGCCTAAGGCGCAAGCAGCAGACTCCGAGCAGGCATCTGCAGGGGATGAAGCAGCAGGCGCCAAGGCGAACGAAAACGGGGAGCAGAAGAAGGAGGGTGAACAGGCAGATGGGGAAGGCGAGACTAAGCAGGGCGACAAGAAGGAGGCTCCGCCGCCGCCTCCACCTCATGGAGACAAGACACCATGGCAGGTCTTCACGGAGACTCTCAAGACCGAGTTCAGTGCTTCCAAGGAATGGAACGAATCCACCAAGCAGTTGGGTGGCACAATACACGACTTCACTCAGAACCCGAACGTCCAACGCGCCAAGTCCGCCTACACCAAGACCACCGATGCCGCTACATCAGGAGCGGCGACGGTGCTGAAGACGACAGGAAAGGCGATAGGCCAGAGTGCTGCATGGACGTGGGACACACTGCCAGTGAAGGGCGTGAGGAAGAGCGTCACTGCGGTCGGAAGTGGATTGGAGAAGGTCACGAGGCCAGTGCGGGAGACAGAAGCATACAAGAACGTGAAGAACGTCATTGACGACGGGAGCTCGAGTCGATACGGAGGCTGGGTAGAGAAGGAAGAGAGGCGCAAGAAGCGGGAGGCGCGGGAATTGCAAGAAGCTGCCAGGACTGGAAGACCGGGGCGGCCGTTGGAGAAGATGGAGGAGGATCCAAAGTACGTTGTCGCACCAGCTGCATAGACTTGGAGACGTCATTGATCTAACTTGGAACCGCAGCGCCGGCACCAATGTGACGCTGCACAAAGACGCGAAATGGAAAGAGACCTGGCGCGAATTCAAAGACTCCTCGCCGGTGATGCAGCGGCTCTTCTCGCTGAAATCTACCTACAACGAGTCCGAGAACCCATTGATCAGCACGGCGCGCAGCATCTCTGACCGCGTCGCCGGCTTCTTCGCCGAGAACGAGACGGCCATGGTGATCAAGAAGTTCCGCGAGATGGACCCGTCCTTCCAGCTCGAGCCCTTCCTGACCGAGATGCGCGACTACATCCTGCCGGAAGTGCTGGACGCGTACGTCAAGGGCGACGTCGAGACGCTCAAGCTCTGGCTCTCCGCCGCGCAATACCAAGTCTACGCGGCGCTGATGCAGCAGTACACGACCGCGGGCCTGAAATCCGACGGCCGCATCCTCGACATCCGCAACGTCGACATCCTGTCCGCCCGCATGCTCGATCCGGGCGAGATCCCCGTCTTCGTGATCATGTGCCGCACGCAGGAGGTGCACGTGTACCGACAGGCCAAGACGGGCGACCTGGCCGCCGGCATGGAGGACAAGGTGCAGCAGGTCACGTATGCCATCGGCGTCACCCGCATCCCGGAGGAGGTCAGCAATCCCGAGACGAGGGGCTGGCGCCTCATCGAGCTGCAGAAGAGTGGCAGGGACTACATATGAAGGAGGAGAGACCAATCCTTGTACGATCGCAGGTTGTATCTGCTGTCCATCTGTTCCCCCATCGTCACCTTCTTCTGCAGCGCTCTTGCGCCGGACTGGAGCCCCCCCCCCGCCTTTCTGCACAGGAGCTTCCTCCTCGCTCAGTCTCCTCAGACCCCCGTCATCGTGTTCGGCATCCGCGCGGCGTCTCGGGAAAAGTTCGATGGGTTCTCCTTGTACCATTTTCGCGCCACGACGGCTTTGGGTCGGCGGCATAGCACCGTCCATCAACGGGGCGCCGCGATTTGCCGTCTCGATTCGTGCCCGTACGGCCCACTATGGAAGCGTGCACTTCACTTCTCCCCTCTTGTACAGTAGCTAGAAACAGCCTGTGTAGCGTAGAGAGATCACAGGGTCGCAACATACAATGGCAGGGCGTGTATAGTGGTATCATTCATCTATCTGTGTCGTGCGTGTGCATGTACTCCGCCTACCGCCGCACACAGCACTACGCTTTCCGTGTATCTCAAGAGTAGTGCAGGGGGATCGCTGGACCAAGGATCGATTACTGCCCTGCTCCTCTGCCAGCACCGCCTGCGCCGCCCATGAAGTTCCTAGCCCTGTAGATCGTCAGCACGCGTTCCCGGTCGCAGACCGGCGGGAACCCAAGAGAGCGACTCACATCTCCGCCAGATTGGGATCATTCAGCAGGCTGCTCAGGTCCGGCATGCCTCCCCTTCCCCTCCCTGCGCCAGCCCCAGCCCCGGCACCAGCGCCTTCACCCGCACCTGCGCCAGCACCTGCTGCACCGCCGCCGCCGCCGCCGAACATGCCCGCCATCTGTCTCAGCTGCGGGTTGTTCATCAGATTGCTCATCATGTCCGGGTTGCTCATCAGGTTCTGCGCCATCTGCCGCATCATCGGATTCTGCATCAGCGCGCCGATATCCGGCATCCCTCCGCCGCCGGCACCGCCGCCCATGCCGCCCAGCATGCCCGCCAGCGAGGACAGGTCGGGCATGCCACCGCCGCCACCGCCGGCAGACCGTTGCGTGGCAGGCTCATCGTTGTCGTCGTCGTCGTCGTCGTCGTCCAGCTCTGGGCTCAAGGATTCTTCTTCCACGCGACGCTTTGCCGTCTCATACCCGCGCTTCATGGCGTCGCTGCCGCCGTTTCCCTCAGCCTCAATGCCCATCTTATAGGCTTCCATGCTGCCTTTCGCATCGCCGAGCGCGAACCTCGCCAGCCCCAGCCGGCTCCACGCTTTAGTGTAGCTCGGATCGGCGGCGGTGGCCATCTCGGCGTCGTTCTTGGCCAGCTCGTGCTGGTGCGTGGCTGAGTAGGCGGCGGCACGGTTGGAGAGGTAAATGGGGTTTGCGGGCGCGATGGAGAGGGCGCGCGTGTAGAGGTCGATGGCGGAACTGTAGTCCTTCTTCTGCATTGCCGCGTTGCCTTGGCCTTTTAGCTTCTCTGCATCCTCTTTGCTGCCACCACTGCCTGCCGCAGCGCCTGTGGTAGAGGAGGACTTGGCGGTGCTGGCTGCAGACGGGGCGGACGCGGCGCTGCTCGACCCGGCCGTGCTCGCCTTATTCTTCCCCTTCAGCTTCTCGAACACGCCGTAGATGGATAGCAGGTTCTGGCCGCCCAGAGCGTCGGCGACGGCGGCTTTGTCGGTCGGATCGACGTGGAAGGACTCCGCGATGCAGGACTG
>NAJN01001274.1:0-12553 GCA_005059845.1 Cryomyces minteri
CCAGATCGCTTATGGTTGCAGATTTGACAGGCTCAAAGGGCTTCTTGACCACTCCATGCACGATGACAAGGGACTCCGCAGGGATAGTGCCGGCGAATTTGACCATCTGCCTGCTAAGTGTCTCGCTTGCTGCTACCACCGCCTGAATGGTGTCCAGTCCTTGCTTGAACATGAGGAAAGCGAGCTTCGCAGACTGCACGCGCGCGTTGTCGACCACCGCTCGGAACACTACTTCAGGTCCACCCTCGCCCTCCGCAGACGAGGCGTCCTTGAACTGTTCGGCCATCGTTGAGAGGGTCACTCGAGTGACGCCGGAGGGCGTGTATGCTTCAGAGCCTACCATGGGTAGTTTTCCGTAATCCTTGGCTGAGACGTCCTCGGCGGCAGACTGTTGTTTCTGAGCGTCCTCTGCTGCTTTGCGTTTCGCCGCCTTCTCTGCCTTCTCCTTCTCTTTCGCAGCTTTCTTCAACGCGTTCTTTGAAGGTGCCTCGCCGGCTGGCGCATCCTTGGGACGTTCGGGTAATGATTGGGAGGAGGTGTCCTCTGGGTTTGCAGCTTCCGAAGCCATTGTCTCGAACAGTCTGCAAGTGATGCTCCAAGTGCGTATTGCAGTAGTGGTTGTCCGTGTAGAGTGGGATGTTGGGCGGCGGGGTGCTTGTATGGGGTCTGTTATTTTCGATGCATGACTCAGGCAGATCTCCCAGCTTCAAAAAGATCCTTGATCGGTCACCGCAGAGCAAATTGGATAGTACAATGTCTGGAGGAATTAAGACACGATTGATACCGCCTCTTACGAAAACACGGGATCATGTATACGGTGACGACGGCGTGCAGTGTCAGAGTGGAACGGCTAACATGGCGAGCCAAGCATACATAGATTCATGAGCTGCCTAATATGTTTCGGTTCATGTTTCATAAAGAATCGAGAAGACCATAAAGCATTTCAACTTTTCCTTAGACTATTGACTGATTGCGGTAGAAAGCTAGGAAGTATCGAATCCTCCAGCTTCTACGCACGGATGGTTTTTCCCATCATCGAGACAAATATATCTGGAGCCACTCGAGCCGTCACTGTCAGAGCCTATCTCTATCATCCTGTTGCAAAACTTCGACAAGTGAAGCTCTCATCCCTTCACATCCTTCCCAGTCCTCCAAACCTCATTGGTAGTCTTGCATTCAGATTCCCGCCAGTCCTAGTTCCCGCCGACTCTTCGAAATGGGTGTATCGAGGTTCGTGCATCAGTGGACGATACCTTGGATCTCTTCCGACTCTCTGAGGTGGGGCACCCCAGTCCTCGCCGAAGAAACTCTTGTTTCCATTGGCGGTCTTGTCAATGCACCAGTCTGGCGGTACAGTCCATGGCGAAGGATCGTTGTCGCGTTGAGGGTCGTGTGGTCCTTGAACATAGGAGCCGAGGTTTTCGTAGACACGAAGGAGAACACGGTTCATGCCGCCAGTGTATTCGGTGTCGGTCATAGATGGGTGGAGCGGCTTTGTGGTCGACTGCTTGGGTGCAAAACCCGGAGGAGCAGCGGGATTGGGGTTAGTAGCTTTGAGGCTGCGCAAGTACTCTTCCTGTCGCTCGCGCTGGATACGTGAGGTCCACCAGTCCATGTTGTCTTCCACACGTGAGTGCTTGGGAACATCATAAGGGTCGGCAACAGCACCGAGAGGAGCCGCTGGGGCCGTGAAGAACGGGCCGTTAAAGTTCTGTGGTGTGGGTTTAGACAAAGCAGCAAGCTCGGCATTCGACCATTTCGGCGTCGCGATATTGACAATCTCTACCGGGCGCTCTTTCCAGCCAGGCTCAGGATCGCTGACGCGCAGAGCATTGCCGTCCGCTGAGCCGGATGATGATGGCGGTTGAAAATCTCCCTGCGAAAGCTCAAGCCGAGACCACGCTGTGTGTCTGCCAGAGGGAGCGAAGTCCCTGATCGCACGTTCGGCAACAGCTTTGTACTCCGACCCACGAGGGGTTGGAGCACCGGAGGTGGCCAACAAAGGATCATGGAGGACGGTCCTCGCGGCCGTTGAGATGACGTTACCGCGGGCTGTTGCTTGGTCGCCAAGCTTGTTCAGGTACTCTTTCATTGCGTTGCGCCTACTCGATACGGTCATGCTGGGTGGTGGAGGCATCTGCAGCGATGCCTCACGTTGCAGGTCATTATATGAGGAAGCTGAATCCCCCATCCGGGCTGTGGCAGCTTCTTCACCAAATCTAACGTCGGCTAAGACACCCTTTTGGCGTTGCTGAGGCCAGAGCGTCTGCTGGATACGGGTTCGTTCCTGCTCGACATAGTGCTGCCTTGTTGCTGACATGTCGTTCCATCGGCTTTTCGCCTCCAGCCAGTCTGGTTGACCGGTACGTGGTGGAGAGGCCGCAGATTGAGGAAATCGGAACTCGAAGTCGATGCCACCCGTTCCTCCGCTATGCTTCACGTTGCTATTCTGCATGCTGCTGTCAACTCTCTTTTCACTGGTATGCTCTGCACGTTCGGAGGCATGGACGATAGAAGCGATGAAAGGGTCTTCTCCCTGAGAAACAGCTCTGATAGGTGGTGAGAAGTGGAGCGAAGACCTATAACTACCGAAGACAGGAACTCCCGCATTGCCAACTCCGTTGAAGTTGGGGCGCGAAGATGATGGATATGTTTGCGATTGGGACACTTGTTGCGAGCCGACGTGCGTAGGAGAACGATCCGGTGACGAGTTTGCTTGCTGCCGAGTGCCTGAAGTAGTCTTTGGGCTCTTGTAGGCGTAGGAAGGTTCAGATGCCCTTGGCCCCAATGGTATACCCATAGCTATGGCCTCACGTTGCTTGGAGACAGCTCGGAAATACGTGAGTGTGTTCAGTTGCGGCGCTTTGTTGCTCGCTGCTGTGCCTCGCAGTCTTTCCGAAGCTAATTGGCCCTCGATTCTCTTGCGGATGTTGGAGTACTGCCCGATGTTGGTCCATTGGAAGAAAGCGGCAGACCACTGTTGAGCAGATATGTCTCCGTTGGGGTGTTGGATGAATTGTATCTGACCGTCCGTCGTCCCCAGAGTTTGCTGCAGATAGTCTGGGCCGGGCAGCTCGTTTCCGAAGATCTCGTTGACCTCGTGTTTGTTGTGCAAGCCTGCAACTGACGCGCGTGGTGCACTCTCTGCGTCCTTGTCCAAGTATGTGGACTGAGAGCTGTTGGTACCTGCATGCATTCTTCTGCCCGTTACAAGCTGGAAATCACTATCGTCGGAGCTTAGCGGCTCAGCAAGAGTATCTTTGCGCAGAGAAGATCCATCGTCGTTACTGTCGGCGAGAGCGGCCAAGTTGAGCGGCTTCCATGCCTTCGCTCCCTTGTTACGACTGGAAGGTTTAAGCTTGATCAGGCCACTCAGTTGAGTTGGAGCTGAGGTTGACAGGTCAACACCGTCAAATGTCTTGCGAGATGCTCTCGCGGAAGCTAGTTCGGCTGCGCGAGCCTTTTCAGCGAAAGTCTGAATGTTGGATGTCATGTTGGGAAGACAGCTCGTAGTTGTGCCGCCAGGCTTTCCTGACTGTGATGCGGCGAGGAGCTGGTAAGAAGCCGATTTGAAGACGGGTTCGGAGGTGAGCTCTTCTTCCTCGTCGGAAGGTTTGCTGTCTGTCTCTTTCGAAACAATCTGAATATGCGAGAACCCGCCGTCAGATCCACGCTGCAGAGCACCAGACGGAAGGCGTTGATTAGAGGTAGTCGTAGCAGCGACACGGCCAGTAATTCGACCAGGCCGTCGTCTGGCTACTGAGGAGACAAACGTTAGAGTGGGGAAGCTCGTACTTGGAAGTTCGATGTAAGGTATCACCCACAGCGACGATGACCAAACATGCTACACAAAGCAGATCACAGTCTCACACAAAGAAGCTTGGAGTTGGATGTGCTGGTGTGGTTTGACGTTTGTGGGGCGAGATGGAATGGAAGCGGGACGCGAGAGTAAGAAGACGGAGTCGCTGCGCGTTGGGAAGTCGTCACGCTTGGAAGAACCCTCGCGGCCACAACCTTAATGAATCTCTGTACAAGTCGAGATCACACACGTATTCGAGTGGAAGCACCTCAATACTCAAAACGCTGCATTCGAGTGCGCTTCTCTCGGTATATTCAAGTTCAGAACGCCACTCCTTATCCTGCTTTTTTCGCTCATTCCCGAACCACCTTTACCAGCACAATTCGTCCGCTGATCCCCTTCAACGACACTCGCGAAGCAAGCGAAAGAGGATTCCGCTGCGGGAGCCGGATATCTAGGTCTTTAATGCAAATCAGGGCTATCTTGTATTTCTGGCTCTCCGACGTGTGTGCACTTTTCTTCTCTGCACTGCCAGGCTACTTAGGGCTTCACTCTGTATACTGACGGTGAGGGCTCTTTTCTCAGTCGATGCGTGGTACTGGGAAGACCGGCTCCTAGCTTTTATGGGCCAGGGCTGGTCGTGGGCTGTCGAGGGATTGCGGAAAGGAGGTGCGAACCCTACAGGGGAAGAATTCTACGAGGTGTATGGGGGCGGCGGGGGTACGAAGATTGAAGGCTGTCCATCGCATAGGAACCGCAGTGGCAGTGAGGCTGGCTTTGATTCTGACGGACGGTCTATCTTCTCGTGTCTTGCCAAACGGATTCCAGATCTAAAAGGGCTAGGTTTCAGTCTATCGGGAACTTGCATACGGCATGGGGAAGTGGCATTAGCTGAAGAGTTCCAGTCTCTCAGCACATCGTGCTGCTACCGTGCTGGTAAGGAAAGCATAAAGAACACCATACGATACTGCGAGATATTGCCCGGGTAATGCGGGTAATCGGATCGAATCGTCACAGTTCGGAGAGAGTACTCCTCGATTCAGAGCCGGCCAGCTTTGATGCAACTGGAGAGAAGTGAATCTGGTCTTTTGAGTCCAGGAACAGGTATCCATAGTAGAGAAGGAGCTCCAGGTGATATACATGTTGCAAATCTTTGAAGGGGCAAGGTCCGCATGAGGTTGAAAGTAAGCCCTTGCGCAACGATCGAACAGGCATAGTTTTCCGGCTTTCGCACTGCAGCTGCGCGTCGTAAGTCGTGGCAGCCAGACTACCCATGTGGCTTATAACTTGGGCTACGACATTCCTAGTACAGGATATCGATGAAGTCTCTCAGCTGCCATGCCCAATGATCTGTAGTCGATTATGAACACTAGCGTCCGAAGTCGTTGCGTGCAGCGTCCGCGACTGGACGTGAGGTTAGACTATGATCAGATCTTACACTCGATGCGCTATGAACGAGAGAGGAGCTCTGGATGACTGCAGAACAAGGTCGGCAGAAGACTCTAGCCGTGTTATTGAGCGATACCATACATAGTGTCACGTAGCTGGGAGCTGTTTTCACCTTTCTATGCCTCTGGCCATGCCAGCCTTCGAGTACTGTCGATAATCAACGGATTCTTTCTATCAACGCTTCGGGGAAGATCCTAGCAAATGGAGCTATATACAATGCCAGTTTGCCTGACTGGTGAATCCAAAGGAAGAAAAATCGCACGGGAAGTTTGAGCAAAGGAAAGGATCTGCCACATTGGCGCGCACTATCTTGGAAGATATATATTTGGCAGCATTATCAAGCGCGTAAAGCAATGCTGCAAACGGCAGTATTGATGCAAAATGATACCGAGGTTGGAGGCAGCAAGAACAAGCTCGCAATCATCATGCCCGTTGTTGCAGTCTCTGCACCATGAACAAATTCCAGGTGTCTTGAGAGTGTAAGTGAATTCCACTCCTTGGAAAGCAATGACGCCTGATACTGAGAAAAGAACTTGAAATGAAGGACGAGCGAGTCGCTATGGCTGAGACATGTGCTTGCTGTTCCGACTGAGCTGCACGCTTGGTTCCCATGCTCTGCGAAGAGAGCTGATCAATAATTGTCCGTATCGATCGTTGGGTCAATTGCAGCGAGCCTCAGAGAGGCCAAAGGTATCTTTTTCTCCTTGAGACACTTCGGCTCGTGCTTGCATTCTTGTGGGCTTCGAAAACAGCCATTGCGGGATATGTTGATATTTCCCGGCTCGACAGTGCAGTGACGCCAGTTGCAGCACGTCCAATTCCCGCAGAGATGACTCAGGTGCCATTGCTCGTTGATCATGCCTTGCTTCTGGTCGTCGGTGAGCCTGCTTCTCACCAACAGACCAACCACCCCGAAAGGATGAGTTACTTTGTAGTCACGTCCTCTGTAAGAGAGATTGAATGTCTTCGAGAAAACTCCACTTCCTTTTCGTTTTGTTGAAAGCAGCCAGCACTCATCGATGTTGCGACCCGAGGCGGCAGTGTCTCGAACTCCAAAGTACCAATCTTCCATTGCGAGCTCGAGATCTGGAATTGCTTTGTATAGCACAATTCGTTTGCGTTTTGCGAGATCAGCTTTGCATCTTTCCTTTGAATCACAAATGCTTTTCCACTCAGCAAACGGGTTCGGAGCGGGGACACTAGTAGGGACTGTTGCTTGCTGGATCGTGCTTTCCTTAGAAGAATGCGATCTTGAATCAACGTCTTCGGCCTTCCTCTTCTTGCCCGCGACTTGACACGGCTCTTTGTTCTGTGACGGAGGTAGAGAAAGAACGGACCCTTCAATGTGAGGGTGATTGGCAGCTGAAACTTGAGCTACCTCAACGGACAAGAGCCAGTGTTGAGGAACAAAAGGCATCTTAAGCTTCTCACCATGTAAAACTCTGTGCTGTAGAGCGTACATTCTCTGCAGCTTCAACAGGTGTCTGGCTCGATAAAGTTGACTCCGGGTGGAAATGGGGACCCGATACTTTGGTGTAGGAGGTGTGGGAGCTGTACCAGATCCGCCCCTGTGAAGAGCTTGGTGTTGCTCTGCGTGCAGCGTCTGAAGCTGTTTCACGTACTCATCCTTGTAGAGCCGGAGTTTTGCAAGCTTGCACCGGCAACCGGCCCAGCACTCGTGGGTCGGCATAGGTGCTGGGCATGGTGTATGCGGTGTGGTGTAAGAAAGGGGGCGCGGCACAAGGTATGATTTGGTAGAATGAGATTTGGAATCTTCGGACAACTGAGTGGTCTTTGAGACTGCAACGGTGACTTTATGTCACTTCACAGACAGAGTGATCCTGGTTGTGGTGAAGCAGTGTGTGTCAAAGAACTTAGAGGACAGCGCGTCTGGTGATAGAAGTCAAGTTCAGAAGAATGCGGACGTCTGAAATTCAGAATGATCAATGGTGAACGAAAAGAAGTGTCGGTACCGGATGAGATACGCCTGCTCTGCGAGGTGCACATCGGTCTGGAAGGAAAGTGAGGAAACGGCAATATTATCTGTCAAGCCACAATTCTGTAAGAGGCCAGTGACAGGGGATTCATAGATACCAGAACCGGCAAGCACCAGGGCCGGTATTGGAGAGGACTTCGGGCATACCGACAATTCGAAAGAAACCGATATTTGTCTGAATGAGGATGATTGATCGGTAGCCAGTCGAGTTCTTCTCTAAATTCATGGCCGTATCAATTGTTCAATTCACGGGTAGGTTCATATATAATGGGCAAATGCTAAGACCTTGTCCGCTCTTATACTGAGGCATCTGGTCTTAATACAAGCTGCAAAGAACACGTCTGAAGAAGAGAGGCTGTGAGACAGCCGGAAAGACGAGGCAGAGAGATGTAAACAGGAGGTAGAACGGATCAGATACCAGCACGCTTGTTCCAGGCCGTCTACAGAGGTACCTAGTGATACACGGGGCTCTTGCATACGATCATAATGTGAGAAGGACGCTCTTCTCGGCCGTCCTGGGTTGACAACGTGACGATTAAAGACATCGCCAGTAAGGAAACATACGGTGGAGGCTAGTCTCTCATCTGACCTTCACCCGTGAGGTAGATGCTGCTCTGGAGGACTACCAGATGGGGATAGTTGTAGAGACTTTTTCTAAGGCTGTGGGGCAGCGGATCCAGGTCTGGGCCTGCTCGTCGTGCTTTTTGGAGGTCGATACCGGCATGAAGGGAACAAAGTCATGCTTTATGTTCGTTAAATTACCTATATCAGCTTATTGTAAACATGTTGTAGATCAACTACACAACTGCTTGGACAGTTGGGGAGATCGGGCTGTGCCTGCCGGTTGAAACCCGCACTCCGGGTAACCACATTGGCGTGTCAGCCAAGCGCCAGCCACCAAACGTCACAGCAAATCAATTGCAAAGATCTCCGCGAACATCAGGCGCGCAGCAAGACCCTCCAGCAGAGAGTCTCCCTACCTGCATCTTGAGTCGACAAGAGCGGCAACCGCCATGCATACGCACGAGCAAGGCTGAAGGTAGGCGACCACGATGAAGCCATACAACGCCCAGATCATGTCCTGGACCGAGGTACCTGGGTTCAACATTAGCTGCGGCTCCTTGCTGCTAAGGTGTTTTGTACATTTTACCCGCCAAGTACTCCTACATGCGGGGAAGGAGTGAGAGAACATCCATGTCTTTACATATAAAACCGCGTCCCCTCGTGAGCAGGAAGGACATGAAGGAGCTGGTGCACAGAGGGAAACGTTGAAGTCGCATCACCTGGTAAGCCACATTGCTGTTGTCATGAACAAAGTGCGTTGCACAATCAGCGAGAGACAAACACGCTCGCTTCCTTTGTCATGCAGGTCTGAAGGCTGAAACTCTTTCTCCCTTTGTCGCTCAATCCCAATGGTCGCTGCAGGGCTTTCTTCACCTCTTTTCGCGTCTCGTTCGTCAGTCCGTCTATCATACTTGCCCGTGCCCTCTCTCACTTGAACGTCAAGAAAACCACAAACCTCTCAGAATCCACACAAACACACACCTGATACAGCGTCAGAGATATGCTCAACCTACCCCTCCTTATTGCGACTGCAGCTGGAGTCTGCTCCGCAACAAACCTGTTTGTGGCATCGTATGCCGGCAACATCACCACGCTGTCGTTGATAGAGCGCAAAGGCGCGTACCAGCTACAGAAGACCCACTGCAACCAAGGGTGTGGGCCCAATCCATCATGGTTAACCCTTGATTTCGACCGCAGCACGTTATACTGCATGGACGAAGGCCTGACGGTGCCCAATGGATCCTTGAGCTCCTACCATACCTCTCCGGACGGCCTGTTAACTCAGATCCAAAAAGCTGTTACGATCAGCAGTCCTGTCAGTGGAGTCATCTTTGGCGACGCAAGCGGTCAACGTGCGATCGCTCTCGCTCATTAGTCAGTAGGTCTAGCACTAAATTTCACCTCGCTCGCTAATCGTTCTTTAGTACCGGCGCGGTCAGTAGCTGGGCCTTGGGGGAGAACGGCACCTTCAAATTTCTCCAAGAGATCACATTCAACCTGACGAAACCCGGCCCGAACGTGGCACGTCAGTCAACGCCTCACGAGCACGAAGCAATCCTCGACCCGACCGGCCAGTTCATCATTATGCCTGACCTCGGTGCAGACCTTGTGCGTGTTTTTAGCTACAAGAATGGTATTCTGTCAGAGCACACACCTCTGAAGGTCGTTGCTGGCTCCGGACCACGACATGCCGCGTTCTACAACCCGTACGGCGTTGCCTGTGAGGGCTGTACTACATTTTTGTATGTCGTCGCTGAGCTTGGCAACACCGTCACCTCTTACGCCGTGGCCTACCCAAAGGCTGGTGGTCTGGCCTTCAAGGAAGTCTACAAGACAAGCGTGTACGGTAATCTTACTCTGCCTGCTGGAAACGCCGCCGCAGAGATAGCTGTTTCTGTGAGTTGATCCCTTTTCGCGTGTCAAAGTGCTCTACTGACAAGTCTTGCAGCCTGACAACAGATTCCTCGTCGTTTCAGACCGCAACAACACGTCTTTCGAATTAGCCAATCCAGACCCGAGGAACTCGACGAAGATCCGCTCCGACTCGCTTTCCACCTTCGCGCTTCAGCATGATGGCAGCTTGAAATTCGAACAGCTTTGGCCTGCGGGTGGTTCATACCCGCGGCAATTCTCTATCAACCGTTACGGTGACTTGGTGGCTGTGGGCTTGCAATTCAGCAGTCGCGTCGTTATCATGAAGAGGGACGTCCAGACTGGCCTTATCGGAAATGCTGTCGCGAGTGTGGAGGTTGATGGACAGGTCACTTGCGTTGTTTGGGACGAATGATCTTACGTTGAGTTGCTGGAGTATCGAATTCAGCCAATGCTCTTCACGTTTTCTATTGGGGGAACGGCCTCGGGGGATCCATTGCAAGATTTAGAGATCCATAGTGAAGACAAAACAGAAGAAGCGGTCTCTCTCGTCGGCATGCAGAGTGTGAGGTTGGAAGACGCGATTGGTGTGACTTGCTCTACGTTTTTGTAGAGGTCCTAATCGAGCGAGCCCTAATCGGACCGCTCCTCATACCACCTAACCACCAACCTCCTCCCTCCCCGTTGCATGGCTGTCTGCGCACGACATTCACTAACACGGGCGATAGCACGCTCCGAGCTGCTGCAATGCCGTCCCCACGATCTCCCCTCATCCACAAGCCTACGAAGACACTTCCACCGATCCCTCCAGACCTCCAGCTACACTCCCACACGTAACCCACCCGACTTCGCCTTCGCCTTCGAGTATGCAAGCCCCCCAGTCGCCCAAACCCCCAATCCGTCACACACCTCCACTCCCTTAGGAACGCAGCTCACACACACACCCGCACAGCATCGACGGCGTCCTCCTGCGCAGCTCCACCGCGCTGCCCCGCGCTCACGCCGCCCTGTCCTTCCTGCAGCGCTGCCGCATCCCCTTCGTGCTGCTGACGAATGGCGGCGGCAAGCACGAGGCCGAGCGCGTGGCCGAGTTGAGCCGGAAACTGGACGTGCCGCTCGATGAGGGCATGATCGTGCAGAGTCACACGCCGTTCAGGGAGATGACGCAGCTGTGGGACAAGACGGTGCTGGTCGTGGGCGGGGACGGGGGGAGCTGTAGGGAGGTGGCGCGGAAGTAAGGCAAGCTCCCAGACGCTCCGACCTAGACGAGACACGCAAGAAGTGACCGGGGTGGGGAGAAGGGTTGTAAAGCTGGAGCTGCTGGCTGACGGACGACGGCCTCTTAGGTACGGCTTCAAAAGCGTCGTCACGCCCGCCGACCTCATAGTCGCCCACCCCGAGATCTGGCCCTTCGCGCGCGTCTTCGCGCCCTACTACCGCTCCTTCGCCCAGCCCCTGCCCGCCCCCATTCTCCCCTCCGACCCTGCCGCGAGCCTCAAAATCGACGCCATCTACGTCTACAGCGACCCGCGCGACTGGTCCCTCGACACAACGATAATCTTGGACCTGCTGCTCTCGCGCGCCGGCATCCTCGGCACGCTGTCGCGCAAAAATGACGACGCCTCGCTGCCGAACCGCGGCTACCAGCAGGACGGCCAGCCGCCGCTGTACTTCAGCAACCCGGATCTGTGGTGGGCGGCGGCGTACCACCTGCCGCGGCTCGGCCAGGGCGGCTTCCGCGCCGCCTTCGAGGGCGTCTGGGCCGCCGTGACGGGCGGCGAGCGGCGCGGCGTCGAGCTGCTCAAGACCGTCATCGGCAAGCCGTTCGCCGAGACGTACGAGTTCGCCGAGAAGCGGCTGCGCGCGCACCGGCAGGCCTTGCTGGACGGCGGGGGCGCAGCGGAGCTGAAGCGCGTGTACATGGTCGGGGACAACCCTGGTGAGTAAGCTAGCTGCTTGTTGCCGTCCAGACGCCGGTTTGTTGTGTTGCGTTGTGCGAGGCACACCTTCACTGGTCACGTGGGCGGCTGGCTGGGCCATGCAGCTGCTGATGGCTGATGGCTGATGGCTGGTGGCTGATGGCTGATTTGCGCGCACGCAGAATCCGACATCCGCGGCGCCAACTCGTACCGCTCCGCCTTCGGCAGCGAGTGGAAGAGCATCCTGGTCAAGACGGGCGTGTATCGCGACGGGACGCCGCCGGCGTGGGCGCCGACGGTGCTGGTCGAGGACGTGCACGAGGCGGTGCAGTGGGCGGTGCGCGACTCCGGGTGGGATGTCAAGGTGTAGAAAGGCATGGCACACAGAAACGGGTTCAGATGTTGTTTGGTCGGCGGGGTCGCTGGTGTATCGCAGCGTGCACATACATCTATAACGGCGACGGGGCAACAGCAACAGAGCCTCCGGTCTTGGGTGCAAGTGGATTCCTTGCGGAGGGTAGCATGCGCGTCCATTGTAATCTATGGAACACACTCTCTTCTTTCGACCCGATCACGCCGCTCCGATGCCACCTTCCTCCCCCTCGGCTCCGAGGGCGCTTCGTTGCGCTCTAGCCCAGATACCGGTCGCTCTGCAGGAACTTCTTGATGTTGTCGCGGCCCTCGACGGCGTCGATCAGCTTGGCCAGACGCGGGTAGTCCTTCAGTCCGGCGCGGCCGTTCTGCGTCAGGTTCTCGTCGTGGCAGATCTAGGTCGAGACGCGCAGAAGTTAGCGCTGACAGCGATGCTGGGGCGGGCTCGTCTCATGTCCATGCTGCACTTCGTGGATTCGCGAGGGGGTGTGTGTGTGCAGCCAGTGCTTAGCCCCCTTCTGCCGTTTTCGCCTGCGGGTGTGTGGTGGGGTGGGTCGGGGCGGGAAGGGATGGGATGGGATG
>NAJN01001275.1:0-12532 GCA_005059845.1 Cryomyces minteri
GAGCAGCATACAGCAGTTGCATCGGTGATCTACCTCCTGAGTATGGAGGAGAATCTCCTGCCGGGCCTGGATTCATTGCGCCTCTCCAGCCACAGTACATCTACGTGAAACGTGGCGGTCTCGAGAATAGCTGACGTTGGTGACATTGGACACAACAGCGAATAGCATCGACTCTTCATACGTGTCCACGACGTGCTGCATCTTCGTCACAGTCAATCAGTCCATCTATCACGGTGCATTCTCCAATTGGCAGTTCGGTGGAACTCTGTTCCGCTTCTTCTCCTGACCGTTTCGTCGAGATGGTCTTTATCCAAGAGTACGTCGATGACAGGCGAGTAGCACATTCGTTGACGCTGCCATCATGGGTTTATGCTCCTGGCTCGAGTTATATGAGGGACATATTGTCTATGAGAAAGAGTAGGCTGTCGTACGCGCAGACACCCCTCTCAGATTTCCCTCACTTGATTAGTGACATGCGCGTGCCTAGACGTCGAAAATGATACCATGCTTGGTGGCCGAGTCCTGTACCAATGACTTCCCCCATTCGGAGACACTTCCGCAAGGCCGCCAATCAGACCCTCTAATGTCCGTGGTGCAGGTACTGCAACGTTAGTTACATGTCAGGTCCTGCAAGTCGGAGGCTTGCGCACACATGGAGGATGTGGGAAGACTCTGCTAATCAGTTTTGGCCCAGAGCAGTGGTGATCCAAGCATTTTCTGATATCGAACTCCGTATGTCAAGAATTCTTTGTGACACGGAAATGGTCGAGTCCACTGCCAGCGACGGCGTGTGTTGTCCTCGGCCACTATCAGTAAAACTTGACTGGAAAGTGCGGCGACCCGTGTTTTTCCACTATCGGACCGCGTTGCTCTCGTGGCCGAGTGTTCTCGTAGATGCTCGGGCAGGCAGAAGAGGGCCAGTTAGCAGTGCAGAGAGACGGGGATCGCTCACATGTGGCTAAAGCACATGGTCGGTACAGATCCACAGGCCTCACGAACACCAGTAGTTGGAGAGATTCGATGACACAGATCTCGGCCAGGCACCGTCTCGGCGCTACGGCGTGAAGTTGGCCAAGCCTTCGGTATTTGGAAGAGTTGGATAGACGTCGATGCTGAGCGCCAAGCCGGTCGATCCACAACGACGGTCTTGAAGGCTGGCAGAGTCGATCGACGTTGCGATGACAAAGTACTCCCGTCGTGTCTCATCCAATGACTCGTCGAGCTGTGGCTAGACCGCCTACCTATTCGATCCCGCCGGCAGGTTCCACCTTGCTATGTGCATTCCGGGGAAGCGATGCCCGGCGATGATGCTGATGTCGCTTGGCTTCACCTGCGTGAGCAGGCATGTTCGATGCTCGAGTGCTCTGTATCACAGCTGTAAAGCAGGGCGAACACTGTGTTCCGAAGTGAGCAGGACTATGACTGGAAGCGTTAGGCCGGCCCTTGTGCACCGTCACTTGGCTGGTGCTTGCTGGTGGGGAGGAGGAAGTGAACGGGGTGAGAATGAATGACTCTCGTGCGGCGGGCCCAAATCGCTCGCCCTCGTTGCGATTTCTGCACTTTTCAAACCCGCAATTTCCAAGAGCACTCTAGGAGATCGTAGGACTGCAAATCCGGCAGGCCTAGCACTACGAAGTTACCCACTAAGACTTCCTCCTTACCGTCGACGGCAGGGAAGAGCGCCCAAGACCACCAGGTCCGAGTGCCCAACGTCGCTGGTCTTTGGGGCAGCTACATCACCATTCCTCATCCATTCATGGTGGCATCGAGTGTTCGAATTTTCAGAATCGGTGCACGTCCAAGCTGTCCACCGAAGCGGCTCTGGCCGACGTCTTCGGTCGCTTCGCACCTCGTGCCTGGACTCATCCTCTTCCTACGAACGTACTGACTGCCACTTTGACTCCCGGTTGCGGGAAGTCTGACCCCGGGCACCATCAGATCTACGAGGCTTAAGCTCGTCAAAGTTCAACTGATTGCAACTTTGCCGGCCCGATCACCGGACTCCATCAAACCCAAGGATTGCTCTATCCGCATCGGCTTTTTCAAGGCCCAATTCCAGTGCATCCGGAGGCGTGTTGGGACGACATCGCAGGACACGGGTGAAAGACCAGGCGCAAAGGTCGAGGCCTTAACCGCTAGCGGTGCCGTTTTGCTGCGCCATCGTCATCAAGAGAGGTTGGAAGCTGGGGTAGTCGCTCTAGGGTGGCCGCCAAACTGCTTCAGGCTCGAGCGGGCAGTGCACATAGGCCTATCTGCCTAATCGGATCCGAAGGTGGGAGACGCGTTGTGCTGAGACTGCCGGTCCTAGCAGCCTACGGGACTTTCGTCCAAAGCCGTTGTCAAAGCCCTGGCGCTATCGAGTCGACGTGCGGAGAACCTGCGCCTCAACAGCCCGACGATCCATGGGAGCCATCTCTCTTCCAGCTGGTAAGTCAACCGTTCCGTGGTTCTGTCTCATCTGTGGGGTCCGCACGACGAAGTGGTCCAAGCCTGTGATCTGAGGGCGCCTCCTGGGCGATCGCCCGTTATTCAAAAGCATTGACTGCGCATCAATCCTGCACCTTTCATGCACATACCTGTACGGTCCTGAAGTTAAACTGCCATTCTGCCAACGAGGAAGCGAAGGTCACTCCTCCCGCACCCGCAACCTTGAGCTTCACGACTCTAGCTAGTATTGACTGCGCTCCTATAGCCTCACCTTTCTGCCCCCTTCGTACATCTTGTGCATCCTTCGGCCTCCAACATTCATTGCCCAAATCTGCAGGATCGACAAGAGCGGGTGCGAATTCCGCTTGCATTGAGAGCGCAAGTCATCGAACGTGCGATCCATTGCTGAGCCGTCATCGCTGTCGCGCACAAGCCTCGTACACGCGTGCGAACCGAAGCTTTGACATTCTGCAGCTCACACGAGAGTCTGCGAGCAACGTAGGCTCAACCCTCACGCCGACTGCTTGTCCTCTTCTTCATATACAGCTCTGCCTGTTTGGTCCTACAGAGTCCCGCCACAACCAAAGGTATTCACTCTCAATTGTCAGCTTCTGGCCCCGTGCGTCATTAGTGCTAACACCATCAAGCTTCAGTGAACAGAGCCACCTGCGACTCTGCCTCTGATCACCCCTTCAGTGCAGAGTCAACTTACTGGTGTCTACAAGCATCTTTGTTTGATCGGTCATCATGAGTGGCAGCAGCGGCGTGGGCACGTTGCAGCCCACGTACAAAGGATTTGTCTCTGACAGCGCTGACGGTCTGGTGTTGTTCGAGGGATGTCTTGCTGGAAAGCTCAACCATGTTCCACGTCGTCCTCATGATAGAGAACGAACCGCGCTCATTACAAGTGGTAGCGTCTTCATCTATGAGGAGAACGCATCTGGTATCAAGAGATGGACTGATGGGGTCGCATGGAGTCCCAGCCGTATCCTCGGCAATTTCCTCATCTACCGCGAGCTAGAGAAACCATTTCCTCCAGGAGAGAAAAAACGTGCGATGAAGCGCAAACGCTCTCTCACCAGGTCAGGCGAGCCTTGTACAGGACAGAACTCTGACGAGGACGACACGAACGAGTACCCAGCGCCAATTACACCTGAGGCTGTCCTGGAGGTCAAGAATGAATTCACCAGCGGTACCAACGAAGACAAAGAGTATGAACGCCAACTAATTGGATCCCTCGTGGACTCCTACGGCTTCAAGCCCAACGGACTCGTGAAGAAGACCATGAGTGTTGCTATCAACGGCGTATCGCATCATCTTGTCTCGTACTATACTGTGAGCGACGTCAGAAACAACAAGCTACAAAAGCCCTCCGAAGACCCACGCCTTGCCAATCTTCAAATCCGTCAAGAACTATTTGAAAAGCAGAACAGGGCACCATTGGACGGCATGGAGCGTCTCAACTACGGTCAGGCGCAGTACCACATGTATCCTTCGGTAGCCAATGGAGCATACAACGTACGATCAGGCCAATACATAGGCGCACAGGGATATCCTCAATATGGGCAATCCACGACGCACCAATATTCGTATCCAATAGCCAATCCGCAGTTTTCGACGCCCCAACAGCAGTCAGGTTTGCTGGCAAGCTATGGCGGAAATTCTACTGTGGCAACACCAGTCGCGCAAAGTTTTGACGACGTTTACAATCGCCCTGCAATAACATCGCCAACCAGCCCTCATATCAAGACGGAGAACGGGCTGACATCCCAGCAATCCCACTTCCAGTCGATCAACAGAGGTCTCGCACCATCTTCTCCGGAGCACGGCCAGGTGTCGCACAGACAATCTACGCTCAGTATGGACGGCCATGCACACAATCCATTTGGGCCCTCCTCAAGCAGCAATGGGATGTTCACTGGACAGTCACAGCAACTTCACAACACGACTGGCGGTCTCAACAGTGCAGGTGCAAATGGGCAGTCTCAGCAGCGAACTGTGAGATCCCCTTCGCAGGCGTACAACCTTCCAATCCAGGCTCACATGAACTTGAACACCAACATCCAGTCTCAATCACCTACCACTAGGTTGCCACAATCACGAGCATACGGTGGCCAGACGAACAACCAGGTCCAGGCGCAATCGCCCACCGTCTACCGACAGCAACCATTTGTTGTTCAGCCAACTGGACAAGAGCATCGTACGGCCGCTGAGATGGCTGCGCTCTCGTTACGCAACGGCACTTATGCGACTCCCCAGCAGAGCTATGCTGGGCTCGGAGGTTCGAACTGGTACGATGCGCAGCAACACCACTCGTTGAGAAACGCTCAGGTACCCTCTCACAATACCGACGAAGTTGGTGCGAGCTTCAGGCCTCTTCCGCAGGCCGCCTCGCTTGGTTCCGGTACCGCGCAGTATTGACAGGAGGAGAGAGCTCCGTACAAATCGCCTATTCCGTGTTGCATTCGAAGCGGGTTTTTCCTAGACTGAAGTATACAATACCCTGTACAACTACCCTTCAAGAGGCGGAGTCTTTGTTGCGACGCCTTCCCAGAAGCTTTACGTTCGAAGACCTCACGTTCCAAGAGGTGGTTCATACTGCGGCAGTTGGAAACACCAGACGGGATGTTTGAGTTTACAACGCACCAACGTTTCTGTCTCCACCACCATGCTAAGCATGCCCATCCGGTATGCACCATCGCACCGCCTTGCAAAGTGGAATGCTAAGTAGTGGACGCAGAAACTACAACATCGGACGCTCGATGGTGCAAGAAGGTGTGTTCACGCGAAAGTTGAGCCGCATGTTATAGGCGGAGACCGCATTTACTACTCTCGTGTCCATTACTCTCGGCGACTTTTCTTAGCCTCAGGTACTGGCGGTTGTATGTCTTTACCTGCTGTCCCTACGTAACACCTTGTTCTTAATAGACTCCCCATCACCAAAACGTCGCTATGGTACTCTGCAAGTGTGATTTATCGCCATGGGACTCATGGACCGCTTTCGTCCATCGAAGCGACTCTACACTATCATAGCGCTGCAGTCCGCTTCGCGCTGGTCTTGCAGCGGCGCCCATTTTTATTCTATCTAAGTGATGTAGCGCAATCCGAAAAGCCCATACATATATCAAATACTGTCGGCAATTACTGTACCTTGTCAGCCATCGGCGTCTTCGAGCGCCCGGTGTTGCACTGGCTCCAACGTCGAGTCCGCAGACAAGTAATGGAAACGGCTTGTCGAACGTGTGATCCGGAGGCTTTCCACGCACGTTAGCCCTCCCGTCTGGGTTTGCTGGTCTGGTCGGCCGTTGTAACCTTCACAGACGTCGGGTTCCAGAGCACGTCCCAGCGTCGTGGTAAGTCGATCCTTGCTGCAGATCTGCCGCCGTTGCCGCGGAGGGTTGGGGAGATGGCAGTCCCGGCGACCTGCAAGTGGAAGCCCAAGGCCAGCGACCCAACCCTGTCCTGCCGGGCGTTCCAGCGCCTTTGAGAATCATCTGCGACATGTGAACCGCTGGCCAACAAGCCGTCGTCTGCATCATACGCCCAGCCTCGAGGCACTGCGACGGACGATCTCGGCACTCGAACGCCCTCATCGGACGCCATCTGCATGCGTCCGAGGCGGTCGTCGCTTACACGTAACCTTAGTTCTGGGCCTCGCGGTCACACCGGCAGGCTCCAAACGCATTCTGTCTGACGCGGCCACAGTAAATGTTTCTTCATACCCTTGAGATCACGTTACCCAGTCCGACACCACACGTCCACATATGGCTGCCATTCAATGGCAAGCCTCGTTACTTGGACCAGTGCGGTCTTTGCCCTGCTCATCACTGCTGAGTCTAACAGCACGCACGCGATGCGCATCGAGGCTCGCAAGACGCGGTCGGTCTCTGAGCCATGATCGGATACATCCAGGCCTCTACAAGAGGAGTGCAGAACGAGCGAGTCTACATACACAGTAAGACATCTACATCCGTGGCTCGTGACGCACCCGCTAACCCTCACGTAGACAAAACCGGTCGTTTGCAACCGCTGAGGCTCGGCGTTTGGCTGATGAACAGCGAGGGAAAGAAGACCGGGAAAGGGGCAACAGCGAAGTAGGTTTTCTGATCATTGTCTCGCATATAAACGCAATCTCCAGAACCATGGGGTTCCCAAATGTTCATGGTGAAACTGTGACCCGACCAGCTATGACTACAGCATTGTTTTTGTCTCCTGAAACAGTCATCTGCTTCTTTCGTATCTTCTCCATCGCCCATGAACTCAGCGTCACCTCTCTACGCAGGTAGTGCAGATTGCTGCGCGGTCACTCGTGCTATTTGCTATTTTGCATGGTTCTTTACTGTCTGTGCTCAGTTTGCCGGGAACGCGCGGCGTAAGAATGTCTCCGTCCGAGCCTCATAATCGGTCACTTCATCTCAAGCTTTATAAGCGACTGCATATTATGTTTTCGAAACACATACTGACTCGCTAAGCCTCCGACGAAACTTCCACTTCTGAAGAGTCTTGAGACGACGAAAGAGAAGAGCAAAGAACTCCGTACCAAGGTCAAAGAGAGTCTATCCTCCTTGACTCCACGTGAAAACATCTACACGCTCCCGAACATCCTCACAGTCACGAGACTGATCGCTGCACCCGTGGTGGGCTACCTGGTCCTTCACGAGCAGCATGTTTGGGCTCTAGGGCTTTTCGCCTACGCTGGTGTCACCGATCTGATTGATGGCTGGATCGCAAGGAAATGGAAGCTGCAGACTGTGGTCGGAACCGTGATTGATCCTATGGCGGATAAGACCCTCATGACCGTTCTCACTATCACGTTGGCGATGAACGGAGCACTGCCCGGTAGGACCCATCTCGCTCTGGACAGTCCCAGTGGTTACATATAACGTTTCGTTGCTTCCGTTCCACGCTTGCCCCGTCTCTCTCAGCCCGGAAAGGAGCGAACATACTGACCCTCCAACAGTCTACCTGGCCACACTAATTCTAGGCCGCGACGTCTCGCTCGCGCTCGCCGCAATCTACTACCGCTACGCCTCCCTCCCCGCGCCCAAGACAAGGCTGCATCGTGCGGCTCGCATCACGATCCCAGTCTGTCGTGCACCACCTGGCCGTGGCCTCTCTCGCCGAGCATCTTCTTCCGCAACACAGGTCGATCTGGCTGTGGCTGGGGGGCCCCGTCGCGCTCAATGTCCTCCCCTCCCATCGGCTCTGCAGAGTCTCCACTCGGATCCTGCTGTACCTTGGGTTTGTTGTTCGCGAACGCCTGTACCTGGCTCCCAATCGCCCTCATCTCCTCGCTCTCCTCGCCCTCCTCACCGCTCGGTCTCGCCACGTACTTCTTCACCGTCTCCACCAACTCTTTCTCCCCCTCCTCCTCCCTCGTCCCCTCCCACCCCGCATACTCGTCCCACCACCACTCATGTGTGACTCCATCTCGCCCCAGATACCCCGCCGACCCATCCTCAGCAACCCGTTTCGCCCACGGCTTGTCGACGATGTAGTGCAGCGCGACGACGAGGTCGTCGTGCCACATGTTCGGATGCCAGTAGCGCATCGTCTTCAGCGCATTGTACTGCCACCCGACACTGACCCACCTGTTCGCGAAGAACTCGGCCAGGAAGTCCTGGTCCGGGAACTTGAACTGCTCGAGCAGCGGGGTCGTGTTGAAGAAGTCGAGCATTCGCTCCCACAGCGGCCGGCTGGGCTTGAAGACGAACATGCCCGAGTTGAGGAGATGGTACGTCGGCCGCGCATCGGGCGTCACGGGCGTAGGGTGCGTGAGCGCGGCGGGGTGCGTCGTCGGCGTGTAGGCGCAGTTTTCCTTCGTCCAGTCGGCCGGGGCCCAGGCGTCTTGGTCGAGATTGCACACGCAGGCGTGGTTTGCTGCGATCCAGTCATCGGCGGGCAATCGCGTGTCGAAGATCCTGTCGATGCTGTCCTTGCAGACAATCATGTCCGCGTCGAGGTAACAAACCGTGTCGTACTCCCATAGCTCGAAGACGCGTAGTTTGGTCCACGTATCGGCGAACCGCTCCGCGATGAGGTGGACGTGTATGTTCTTGCGGGGGAGAAGGGCGGGGATTTTCTTGAGCACGAGGTTCGTATGCGGGGCTTCGAGTTCGAGGGCGCGTATTGAGGACGCTGGGAGGCTCTCTGTGTACAGGACGACGAGGGGGTAGGCGGAGCCGTGTTTGCGGAGGGTATGCGCGAGGATGATAACGCCGGCGAGGTACGACGACCGTGTTATGAGGGTTGTGTAGGCGTAGTTTGGTAGAGACAATCCCATTTTGGCGGAAAGTCTATCAACTCTTTGTGAGACGCAGTATTCAGCTCAATGTGTCGGCCAAAGGTACAAATATCATCTTTTGCTCCCTTGAACATCGTCCAAACGAGATGCATGACAACGGGAGATGACGTCGCTTTCAGACGACGAGTCATGTCAGGGCATTCCTCCGTTGAAGTGGACCAGTAACGCACGTCAGGCTGGTCGCATAGCTACGAACCCCCATAACTGACATCGAGTATGTTGAAGCACCAAGGCGATAGAACGCACAGTCGAAGAGACACAGCAATCATAGGCTTCCCTTTGTGTCGTTGTAGAATGTTGTAATGAATACTCTCATACAGGAACTTTCTAGCCGTGGTATCATCTACATCTGCTTCACCGTGCCTCGTGAGAGCATTCCTATGTTCATCCATGACCCAGTCAAGAATGTTCCTCGAGTCTGCAGCGGTATCGAAGAGAGGATTCAACCTCTCGACACAACTATAGCAGACCAGCACACGAATGAGGCTTCTGGCGTCCTGTGGGAAGCGGAGAGCCTTACCAGACGCCGGCCACCGAACGTGCCCGACAATCGCCCAGCGTGGTCTGTCGCTGGACGACTCGGTGAACCGTATCGTGAGAACTTCGGGAAAACAACGAAACGCACACGCGCCGTGACTGGCTGAAACAGAAGATGTGGGGACAGGACAGGAAACGGAGCATGTGGTAGATGGCTGGCAGCGTACCTTGCTCAGCATGTGAATCCGTTCTGCGGCCATGCCGCGCCTGCCAATCAACTTGCTGTTACCTGAGCGTGGTTGGAAACTTCTTGGGCAACTCATCTATGAAGCCCAACTCGAACGGGGCCGAGTGCACGTCGACTCAAACGGCACGCCGAGATTCGCAATACGTCTTGGGTATATTGGAGTAGGTTGCTATGGTACAGTTGGAAGTTTGACCCGAGGAGATTCCGATGCTACGTCGAAGCCTCGTCGGGCTCGAGTTTGATGCCGTCCTCCTTCGCCAACGCCTTTCCCCAGGCAGTTTCCAAGCTACTCTCTGCGCCGCCCACAAGGCTTGCTTCACCACCAACATCCTCCCCTGGATTGGGAACCTGATCCAGAATGAGGGCGTCCTCCGGCTGCGCGAGCGTCTCGAGCTTCGTCTCCGTCACCGTCTCCGTCACCGTCTCCGTCACCAGCTCTTGCTCTTGCTCTTGCTGTTGCTGTTGCTGTTGATCTTGGGCTCCTTCCATGCTGGTTTCCCAAAGACTTCGCTGCATGCCGTCTTGCGACCCCTCCTGGGAGGTTTCGATCCTTGGGTCAACAGAAGGTTCCGCGCTGCCATTTGGCTCCATGGACCCTGCTTCGGCCGCTTCGAATTCGAAGTTACTGCTGTACACCACAGCAGCGAACGCCTCCAGATCCCGTACGCTTTCCATGGTGGCCAAATACTCGTTGCCTCCACCTACACCCATTTCCGTGCCGAGACCTCCATTGCCGGCTCCGATAGCGTGTGCCTGCCTGCAGAAGACAGCCAGGCTGTTTGCGAGCTTGACTCTCACATCCGAGCCGACTATCTCCTGCACGCGTGCGTCGGAGGCGGACACAGGTGGGATCTTGTACGCTTGCTGGCTGATCTTGTCGTCGATGAGGCGGGAGAATCCGGCATCAAGAAGTAGGGTGAAGACGTGCATGAAGGGAGGCGAATCGATGAGGTCAGCCGTCTCATCTAGAAGCCGGCGTAGAGAGGGCGATTCCGCGGTTGAGGAGGGGATGACGAGGTCGGCGGGAGCTGGTGACGCAGGTGAGGTTGACATGCCAGACTCTTGAAGGACGAACTCTTCTTGGTCGCGTGGTGGCAGAAGGAACGACAGCCATTTGCTCTCCCTGTCGCATGCGTAAGCCAAAGTCAGCCGGGCAAGTCTCACGACTTACCGTCGTTCTTCCTCTGTAGCACCCTCAACCTTTTTCCTCACCTCCAGGGTGAGCTCGGACAGCCTCTCAAGGGTAATATCTTCGCGTGGGTTCAAAGGGCCGAAAGCCTCTTTCACTGCTAACATGACTTTGTTCATAACCTCTTTGCATCCACGATGTAGAAGCCACCAACTGAACGTGAGGTACTTTCTATTCGTTTCGAAGTCGTTGCCGTACGCGTGCTTGTAGTTGTCGTCATCGTTGTTCTCGAGACTTATCCGACTGCCGGGTTTCGGAGGAGAAGCCAATGACACTACGCTCGAGAGATAGTTGCGGCGACCCAAGAGGTTGAGCTGGATTCTTGTGAGAAGGGTGAGGAGGGCTAGGGAATACAGGAGCGTAAAAGCTCTTGTGATTGCTGAGACTAGTCAGTATTGGAACTCTCAGCTAGATACGTATCAACTCACAGGCTATCTTCATGTCGTTCCACAGCTGCACCTTGCTCTTCTTTGACCGATGTGGGACGTGTGCTAGACCGTCTCCAACCCCTATACTACTCTCCCCCATCTGACTGGCGTGCACATAGCTCTCGCTTTTGAAGCTGCTCATACTCCTGCCATCCTCGTCCCCCACGCTCGGCGGCCCTGATGGGAAGTCGGCCGACCCTATATCTGATGTGCCGGCTATGCTTTTCGCCAATCTCTCCGCTTTCTTCTGCTGCAGCTCGCTTGTGATCTGCTCGACAGGCAACTGTTCACTTATCTCATCTCTGATGGTGGGAAGAAGGGCAAGGACGGTGAATGTGCAATCCTCCTGGTTCTGCTCGAACCGTCTCCGGAGACTGGAACAAGTGGTCAGTCAATGCTGGTGCGCACACCCTGGCAGAAGAACGTACTTCTCCTTGGCAATCCGGTCGTCGCTCATGCGCTGCCTCGCCTCTGACACCTTGTTGAGGACGTATTGACCGGCAAGGTATCCAGCGCCCAGCAAGCCAGCCCCAATGGCCAAATTCGCCCGATTGCGCCGGAACCATCTACGGGTAGTGGCTATCATTGCGAGAGTGTGGTTGTAGGTTGCCGATTACTTATGTCATCGTGGTAGAGTATGTATCGCTTCGTTGTGTCGCGTGAGGAGTGGCCTCCCACGTCTCCCAAGGGATCTTGTGTGCGGGTTGTGTAGTGATGATGAACAGTTGATGGAGATCCCGAGGCTGGCACGCCAGGCGATTCGTCGCGGCCTTCCTCCGTTGACACATGCCCCTCCCCTGTCCTCTCCACAGTCTGAACCTCAACCCCCACCATGCCGCGACGTGGTCTGGTCTTGTGTCTCGTCTTATATACTGGTGACTCCTAAATCCCTTCCAGCTGTGGAGTCCGACGATACCATGGACCAAAGACGGCCGCCTGAGTACATTCTCGATGTGTTTGCCGACCCAACCTGTGTCAAGGACGTCGTGAAAGGCAAGCACATGCATTTCATCTATCATATAACACTCTAACACGTCTCCAGCCATCCTCCACACCATCTTCTTCCACCGCTACTTCACCCCCATCCGCCCCCTCACGCGCGACCTGCTCGACATGACCCTCCCCGCCATCGACGACGTAGATCTCGAGACCATGATAGAGCAGCGCACGACGGACCTGCTGCGCCAGATCGACTCCAAATCCTCCTACTCCAACCAGGGTGGGCGCGGGCAGGTCGCCATTTTCTTCGCCGAGAAAAGGAGACGCAAGACCTATTTCCAAGTCAAGGAAGAGAAGACGGTGTGGGAGCAGTGGTTGTTGAACGTAACGCTGGCAACTCCTCGGACGGAAACAGGTGCGTTGGAGCTGCTTTCACGCTTGCAGACAAACGACACTGGCTCGGGGAACCTTGCTGACGGATGCGTGTCGCCTGCAGATGTGATTAAAGTCCGCCGAGCTAT
>NAJN01001276.1:0-12525 GCA_005059845.1 Cryomyces minteri
GGGTATTCCTGCAACGCTCGACGCGATTGTGGGTTCAGCGACACTAGTAAAGCTTGCGATGGCGTCCACGGTAAGGTCTATCCGCTTAGAAGTCGTGATACTATTGGTTGGTGGTTGATATATCGCGTGAGGAACGCGAGAAAGGTTGATACGAGGCCCTTGTTGACATGATGCAAACTCTACAAATTGCTTGTTTAAGAAAGGATCAGGAGTCGGTCCGGGGCCGGCGGGGTGTAAAGACCACAAAAACCTCAACACTATGGGTATCACGACTCTTTCACACATCCCTAACTTGTGAAATTTATGTACATCAAGGCAATCAAGCCGACCCAAGCAAGGCATGACCTCCGCCTTGACTTGCTTGGTATTTAGGCGACCTCTACCTTGATTTGACTTGCTTGATTTGCTTGCCAAATCAAGCAATTTGCCTTGATTGATATCAAGTCTGCATGGAATAGTGTGTTGTCACGCCAATGATGCTCCATTAATTGTTCATCAAAGTCATGCAAGAGTCGAGTCCGGCCGTAATAAATCGATGCTGTAGCTACTTCCATCACCCGTTATTTATCTCGTGATATTGCCAGGACTTAGGGAGTAGCCTACGGCGCTGTCTCATGTCTTTCACTCTCTCTTGATTATCCGTAATGAGCCCTTAGGTGCTCGATTTGTACTCTAGCTGCAGAGACTCCTCCAAAAGGAATAGCAACTTCTTGGGAGAAAGCGTGAATAGTACTTGCGTTGTAGCATTATCCTTTCATGATGACTCCTAATGTTTGTTCCTCCCACTGAAGTGGCGGAATGTCTCAGGTTAGCCACGACTCTGGTTGCAATAAGTCAATGCACCGGCCCGTGCCGGATCAGGCCAGCAAACTTTCTTTGCACGACCACGTCTAGACACCATGCTCACCCTACTGGCGACACCCATAGACTTGGACCTACGCGGAATCAAATCGTTAGGAAACAATTTGGAGAACACGAGTTAAGGTCACTGTGTGGTGTGAAGTCGTGACTCGCTTTGTATCACACTCTATTTAGGGACTGCGAGGCCACTACACAGTCGCACGGAGTGGTGTCGAGTTTCTCCGACTTCGTTGAGTCAGATTGTTGCCACGACTACTATACTTATATCCCAGGCACTCTTGAAGTGATGCCTTCAGGACAATCTGCTTCTCTGTTATGGCGAGGGGGAAGCTTGCTCGTTGTGCTCGTCGCTCTCTACACGTATATCCGCATCCCTTCAACATCGATACCGACACCTAACCTTTCTGATATCTCAACGGCTACGGTGTACACTCTTCCGCCGCTGCCATATGCATACGATGTAAGTCACGCCTCACATTCACTTACTGCTATTCTTAGCGCGCTCCCCTCTTCTCGACAGGCGAAGAGGATGACGTCGTCGAAGAGGCTAACCAGCATTCAATAGGCCCTCGAACCGCAGATCTCGAACCAGATCATGGAGCTTCACCACTCGAAGCACCACCAAACCTATGTCACAAATCTTAACAAGGCCATCAAAGACGGCGGCACTAACAAATCCCTTATGAAGTTTAACGGCGGCGGCCACATCAACCACTCCCTGTTCTGGAAGAACCTTGCTCCAGCTGGCTCGGCTGAGACATCTGGTGTTGCAGGTAGCAAGCTCAAAGCGGTCATCAAGCACAAGTGGGGTAGTCAGGAGGTCAGTATGCCTTCGTGTACAGGTTTGACTCGTTCGTTCATACTGACGTTCGTCGTGGAGGCGTTCGAGACGGCCTTTAGTGCTGCCTTGTTGGGCATACAAGGAAGTGGGTGGGGCTGGCTGGTGAAGAAAGCCAACGGGGAACTGGAGATCGTGACGACGAAGGACCAGGATCCGATCACGGGGGCCACGCCTATCGTTGGAGTAGACATGTGGGAGCACGCCTACTACCTCCAGGTGAGGTTGTCCATGCACGGCTCACAGAATTAGCAAGGTCCGTGGTCTTTGACTAATCCGGTATTCGTTGGTTTAGTATCTCAATGGCAAAGCAGCTTACGTCGAGAACATTTGGAAAATCATTAACTGGAAGGTCGCCGAGGAGAGATTCCTTAGTGAGAGTCAGGACGAGTTCAAGGAGCTGAAAGCAATGTTCTAAGATTACTGTCATTTGCCGATATCAAGAACCTCAGGACGGCGCTGTAGTATCTTGGCGACGGCCAAGCTGAGTCTAAGGAGTCAAGAGCGATGTCACAAGGTTACAGATCCACGTCGGTCTTGGTAGCTACATCTAGTGTGACATGGTGCATTCCAGCCAGCTCCACACAGCCGAGCAAGCTCTACAGCACAGTAACACGCGGTCCAGCATCAGAGTCGATGGTCAAAGCATACCTGGAACTTTAGCACCCACATGCGTGTGCTCGGCTGTCAAGGAGATGGTGATCGGGTGCAAAGCCTCCTGATTGATTCTGTTGGGCGGGCACGACCGGGGATTAGGGCGTCAGATCTCGTGGTAGCTCGTCCTCTTCCACAAGCACTTTAGTAGGACATACTTCTTCTGTTGTCGCTACAGTAGGCTTCTCGTAGAGAGTGATCACCGACCTAAAGGGCGCAAAGTCTCGTACAGAAGCACTCTTTTTGAGGACTTTTTACGCAGCATGTGTGCTGTCAGATACCAGTGCAGGCGCCTCTCGTAGAAGCCTTAGCAGGGCCAAGGGTGCCAGGTCCTGTGGTAGATCTCCCTCCACTCAAGGCCCTTGAGCAAGGAGTATACTTGCTAAGGTCCGCGCAGACCTTCGCCTACAACACGCTGTTGATGTAGTTCAGGCCTAGGGGTTTGAATTGTCAACAAGCCGAAATACACCGGGGCAACTGCGGCGACGACCTCGAGATTCCCGAACACGCGACTCGTCCAGCTCTTCGCACTCTCTCCGTGTCAACTCTGTTCGACGATAGCACCCCCATCACCCCGCCAACACTTCACCTCACCGCAGCCACTAAACACCCCACTCCGCCCGCCCCACAACCCTAATCCTCAGCAGCCCTCCTTGCACGATCTGCTCCCTCCTCTCCACAAGCTCATCAGCGTCCCAGTTCGCCCACACGAACCTACCCTTCAAGAACTCCGCCTCCGGGCTCGCGAGCCAGACAGCGAACTGGCCAGGCAGGCCCGCGCTGTCCCAGGGCATCGTGTCTTCGGTGTGGCCGTAGTCGCGCGCGGCTCGCGTGAGGATCGCGCCGGGGTGGAAGGAGTGCGTGCGGAGGTTGGGGTGGGAAGGGCTTGGAGGCGAGGAGGCTTCGTCTTGTGCCGTCGCGAGCAGGCGTGAGAAGGCGAGTTTGGAGGCGGAGTAGGCGCCGAGTTGCGGCAGGAAGACGTGTGCGGCTGCGGAGCTGAGGTCGAGGATGACTTTTTCTTTCGTCATGCCCTCGCCAGGAGGGGCGGCGCCGTTGCCGTCGGTATGCACGGTGGTGGAGGGGAGGTCGTCGGGCTTGGGGATTGATGCGAGGCCCAGGAACTCGTGCACTAGGTTCCAGTTCGCTCTCACGTTCGTCTCGAACGACGCCCACAGCTTGCTGCACCGGCGTCTCGAGCACGTTCGCCGGGTCTGCGAGGTACGTCGCACTGGTCACCAGGACATCTGGCTCTGCGATGCGCCTGATCTCCCGAAACACAGCATGGATCTTTTCGTCGTCGACGATCGAGGCTGCGAAAGCGTGGAACTGGGTGGAGGGGTGCGCAGCGGCCAGCTCCGTGCGAGCCTGTTCCAGCACGTCCGGACGGCGGGCGATGATGATGACGTGCGCGGCCCCGGCGATGGCGAAGTTGCTGGCGATGGCATACCCGATGCCCGTGTGGGCAGCAGTGATGACGACTCTTTTGTTGTTGGCGGAGAGGGAGGCGCGGTCGGGGGAAATACGGGGGTAGGGCGTCTTCCTGTAGATCTTGGTGAAAGAGTTTGCGAAGTCTGGTTGAGACATGGTTGGTCGCGGGAACGGAAGCTGGAGAGAGGAGGATTGATTGTGAGTTACAGGTGATGAGTCTCAGGGATGTTGATGAATGCCTGCTGATTGTAGCAAACAAGGTAGAGGCTACATATATTCTGCACGATAGAGCCTGTCGACGTTTCTGTCGCCGAGCAGCAACATGCACAACGCTTACAATGCATTCAAGCGTCCTTCCGTTACTTGTCCTCCTCAGTCACAAACACGCGAGTTCCCACCAGGGCAATGAATGGAGGCTCGGCGAGCTTATAGTGCTGACTGTTCGGCCGGTCGTTCGGCCCAAGTCCTGCCGCTCCATGGGCAACTTCTGCTCTCAGAGCCCGGTAGGCTGACTTGCACTCCAGCGCTCTAATGCGCGCGGAGCTTGCAAGCAGTGAGGCAAGCTGGCGAGACCTGCGTGGGCATCGAGCGACTTCACTTGGCTGTAGCACCGAGTCCGTGGAGTCGTGTTCTCGGACGGAACGTTGTCAAAAGGCTTGGACGACGCAGGTACATCAGTGGGCAGATAGACTGCGCTTGTTGGCCGGCTTTGCTGCCGCTGCCTCTTCGTCTCTGTGATGTGACTTGACGCGCAACACACACTGAACTGTGACCGTGCTCGGTACCCTGTTTGGAGCGTGGGGGAAATCCACTCGCCGCCAGATCGGAATGAGTTCCGCTCAATCCGACTCGGACCTCGCCCCCAATCCCCCTGTACACCCAACAGCAACCACCGACACACAAGACCACGATGGCTCCACGAATCCCCGCGCACATTCGCGACCAGATAGACACCATGCTGCGATCGGGCGCTCGCATCAACGATATTGTGGCAGCAACGAACACGGCCTACCGCACCATCTGGAAGCTGCGCAAGAACCTCCAAGATTTCGGGCGCGTCACTCGGCCGCGAATGAAGCGGAGCGGCAGGCCAAAACTCATTGTAGAGACCGCCGAGCAGGTAGTTTGACCTCCTCCACATCACCTCCGCTGTCCAAATCCAACGTGCGTTGCTTGTTCGGGTCACTGATACTACGCTATCGTGTAGAAGCTACTCCAGTTTGTCAAAGACCACCCGACCGCCGAGCTCGACGACATGGTACAGTTCATACGTCGGGAGGAGGGACTGGTGGTTTCCCTTGCGACCATGTCGAGATACCTGAAGGCGAATGGATGGCCGCAGCGCGCGACGAAGAGCCTTGCTGCGAAAACATCTGCACAGCCTAAAGCAAAGCCGGCCCAGGGCCCCTCTCATGCGCAGACCGGCGAGCCTCAGAACCTCTCGCCGCCAAGGTCATTCGGATATGCACTACTCACCAGCCCATACGACCCAGCAGCCGTTAGTGTCCATGCTCCACCGTAGAGCTCTTGACACCGACGCCTGTAGCGGCACCTCATCGACGAGCTTTACAAAGACCGCTATCGCGTGCTGGAAACTCATGACGAGTGATCTGTCGCCTGTCTCCCTCTTCACAGCGGAAGGCACGGAACACATTCGCCAAGAAGACGGCAGCCCCAATGGCGAACATTATGACCCGCTGCGAGAACAGCATGCCAGAGATACCAGCAACCCCGGCTCAGTCTTCGAGCCAAGCAGAAGCCACTCTGGAACAAAGACCGGAAGGTACAAGCGGTCAGACAAGACAGCACATAACCCCGGCATGAAGGCCCCTCTTTGGGTTGAGGGCGACGAGAAGGGGATCGTTGCTTTCGACCAGTAGCTGCGAAGTCGGGAAAGTGGAACTTAGCGGGGTGACCAAGAGCCATGCTACCAAATCACCGTTTCATAGTCACAATGATACTCCATATCAGTCGCTCATCACTCAAAGAACTCCTTTGTCACCTGTAGTGGTTACATTGCTATGCGTCTGAGCTCCATTCAAGAATTGTTGGATGAGTGATAGTGGACGACGATTACACAGAGAATGTATTGAATGTAATTTCCCTGTAGTGTCTGTCGATCTAGGAATGGAAAAAATAGAGATAATAACGTTTAAATCTAGGATCGGGCCGCTTCGCATGAGCCGCGCGATAGCCAACCCGGACGATGGCGCATTTATAACGTGCAATCATCCTACTCACCTGCACTTTCCACAAAGACCCACGCCCTAGACAGCAACAATACTGCTTCGGCCGTGTTGCAGAAGCCGACTCGAAACCGCATCATGGACCTCGTCACACAACGTGAACAGGACTACCGAGCCCTAGATACTGCGAACAAGACGAACCTCCATCGACTCTTTACCATGCGCGCGACAGAGGCAGCGTTATTAGCATCAAGCAAAACGGCGCACCATCAAGCTACAGCTCCAATCAAGGGCTCGCAAAAACACCGTCAGATTGGAGCAGGAACGTGCGGCACAGTGTTCTCCGACCCCGGAACTTCTCGCGTTCTCAAGCTCTCCCTAAACAGTGGCAACGACTGGCTGTGGAACGACTACCAAATGCATCAGCGAGTCCTGCGAACCTTTGCCAAGTACCAGCGAGTCCGCGACGTCCACATCCCGCGTTGCTACTGGTTTGCGGATGAGTGCGACTCGCAATTCTGGCATGCAAATGTGCGCAGATTCCCGGAAGGATATCAGGCCGAAGACGTGCTGTGCACCGAACAGATCCCACCTCTTCCCCAAGACCTTCGGGAAGCTCTCATCGAGGAGTACTGCGCCCCAGCCCTAATCGAAGACGCGAAAAATACGCCGGGGAACAGAGACTGCCTCGCGCGATTGTATCTCGGGAAGCGGCGCAGGAGCGAGCGGCCGACGCGGTTCTTCTCCCTCCGAAACTTCAACCTCCACTCGGACCAGATGGAGGCGCTCGGGCTCGACGTCGCCGGCTACGCGAGGAGCATGGCGCGGGCGCTGGCGGTCTTGCACTGGGACGCGCGCATCGACGCCAAGGATGTCGAGTTCGTGCTGGGCGGCCTTCCGGCTGACGGTGTCGGACAGACAACTGCAGGCACGCTGCCGCGCCGCTTCGAGGATCGCGTGGCGCAGGTTTGGCTGCTGGACTTCAACCAGTGCGAGCGCATGTCCATGGACAGTGCGGGCGTTGCGCTGGCGGTCAAGGCGTTCTTCCTGAACGATCCGTACTATCCAAGACCGTGCTCTGCGGCGCTGACTGATCAGGGGCTGTGGGATGGCTTTCGAGACGCGTATCTGCAGATGAGTGCTGAGGTCATTGGTCCGGACGCGGAGGATGGGTTGAGGGCTTTGCCGGTGGAGTTTGTGGATGGAGTAGTGATGGGAGAGCGGAAAAGATTGGCTGCGAAGTCGGTGTGAGGATGGCGAGGTCCTGAGAAGACGAGGCCTGGAAAGAGGGAGCTGCGGCGTCCCTGAGTCGGTTGCTATTGATCCCCGGGTCCCTCCACCTAGGTCAAACAGAGAGTTCAGAGGACTGGGCCGAGGAGAAAAGTCAAGCGCTTTAAGTGCGTGCTGGTCTCACACCGCATCTGCTCTTGGCGACGTTCCGCAAGTCATTCGCACAAATGTTTACGTGGCCACACATGACCGTACATCCAAGCGGAGATTCTCTTGTGCGCTTAACTTAGCTCGGAAGCTCAGACTCCAGTCCTTCATGGTGTGGTGGTGGAGATACAGTACGAAGGTTTTCCCGTACAGTCCCTATTCTTTCAACAATAAAGCCATCTTCATTCAGAGTCCGTACAAAGGCAGTCTTGTGGAACATACCGCTTCACTGCTACAGCTTCTTCTGTTCTATTGGGCCTCTCCTTTGCTGTACAAGCGCTATAACGTCTGTACAATACTATTGTTACACTGCCATCGGGGGCATACTGACAACACAGAGCGGTTCTAATTTGTCGCAGCTGAACACATCCGAAACCCGAACGGAGGCCTTGCCCCCCTACATCGTAAAGCGCGACTGACACCACTAACACTAGGAAGATCACGCAGTCCTAACAAAACACTAGGATCCTGGAGTTCCAGCGAGCAGGCCAGAGCGCTTCCACCGAATCTGCCGTGACGGATTGTTTGGCTCGTCAAAAGTGTGCACAGGCGATTGATCGAAATGGGCGACGGCTTAGTAGCATGCCCATCGGAAAAGCCCGGTTTTCCTATGCTCTGTGGTTCGCAAGAGGAGCAAGTTGCGGGACAAGACGAGGACGCGTCCGAAGGCTTGTTCGAGGCGGGTAACGAGGTCGAGGAATCACCCGCACGAGACTTACGTCGATCCTCCCGCTCGAGGTGTGAATGATTAAGCAATGAGAAAGACGAAGCGAGAGAAAGAGCTGCAGCTCTGTCCTTGGTTGTTGTGCAAGTCGGATACTAACACTACGTCTGCGGATTGCACGGCGCTTTTGAACCTTTTGCTGTGAAAGGCTGGATCCCCGAAACGCAGTCCTTTGAAGATACACACCGAGAAGTCGACCGATGGAGCGTCTGTCAAACGCACTCCTGCCCGTCCTGCCCACCAAAAGACTACCGGACCGCCAAGCACAGCACTCGCCTCGACCGTCCAAGAGAAGGCCGCCATGCTCGAACAGCAGAGGAAACCGAGCCAACCTGGCATCCTGCAACGCGCACTGTCAGCCGGCATCGAAGAAAACTCCAGGACAGCAAGACGCAAGACGCGGGACGCCGCCGCCGCCGCCGCCGAGACAGCCGCCCCGACCGGCCACACGAAGCCGATCACAGAGCTCTGCAAACAGAATCTGGACGCAGCAGCGCCTCCAACCGCCGTAACGAGCCACACTCCGCCCGCGCCGCCGCCCTCCCAGCCAGAAAGCGGCAGGCAGGCCGACCCCAAAGCCCAGTCCCCAGCCCCCGGCACAGCCGCGCAAGCTCCGGCCATCCCTCGCGACGACCGTCTTGAGAAAGCAGCGCGCGTCCCCCGTTCGCTGCCGCGTTCGCATCCGCTTTTCGCCACCCGGACTGCGCCCGGCGCACAGCGGGCAGCGTCGCACACTCGAGCTCTGGTCTCCGGGCCGGGTCCGGCCGCGAGACTGCACACTGCGGGCTCCCGCGGCGCTCGTCGCCACGCTCCTGCACAGTGCAGTCACTGCTGCTGCTGCGACGAGGCGGCGAGAGGAGCGAGGCATCTTGGCGTCTGATGGCGGGCCGTTCGACTGAAATGCGTAAGGGGGGCGGCGGAGGGAGATGGCGTGGTCGTGCGGGACGGGCTGGTGGGGCTGGTGGTGGGAGTGGGGAGTGTTTTGCGCGTGGTGGGGCTTCGAGGGATAGGATAGACGGAATGGATGATTGGAAGGGGGGATGTAAACTAGGAGACGGGAGGTTGTGGCGAGGGGCTTTGCGGCTGGATGGACAGGACGGACGGGGGAGGGGTGCTGGGCGTTAGCAATCCACCTAGGAAGTGGTGGTGTAGCGTAGCCGAGAACATTCCAGGCTGTTGACTTTCGTTTCGCAGGCTTCGAACTTTCATCAGCAAAGCAAAAAATAAGTATGGTTACAGAATCGGGTATCGTTCCGCTTCGCCACCATCACCAGCGTCAAGTCAAAGCCACCTCGGCATCAGCTCCTCAACGCCCCAGCAGAGCCATCCCCGTCATCACCCGCGGCACGATCAGAAATTCCCAAACTGCCGCCTCCGCTCCGCCCCGCCGTCGCCCACGCCGTCGGCATACACGTGCTCTTTCTTGTCCGCGTTCTTGTCGCGACGCGCGCTGCAGCAGGTGAAGAAGACGATCAGCATGCCGAAGAAGAGCAGCACCATGGCGGCGAGGATGGTCCGCATGCCGATGCCGTACGAGGCGACGCTGCCGCTGCCGTCGCCGTTGACGTGGTTTTTGATGACCTGTAGCAGGAAAGAGGGGATGTGTGAGTCAGGAACCGGATTCGCAGTGATTCGACTGGTCCAGTGGGAGGGAATGCACGGGAGGGATGGGAGAGGAGGAAGGGCACGTACCCCGAAAAGCGCAAAGTCGATGGCCATAACCGCGAGCGTCAGCACCCACGCGACGAACGCGACCAGGGCGCCCAGCAGCGAGCCGATGACACCGGCGCCGAGCGAGAGGAAGAAGGCGAGGAAGGCCAGGCCGCACGCGATCGGGTGCAGGATCATGGCGCGGGTGAGGCCGTCGGCCGTGGCGTGCGCGACGCTGCTGGTGGGCTGGTTGTCGATCTTGGCCATGATCTGCGCCGGGTCGTAGCCGATGATTTTCGGGCCGCACCAGTCGTGGTCGGTCCTGCATAGCAACACGTCTCAGCGGATGTCTCCTCGTGCATGCGAGCTTGTCCGTGCTGCCACGGCTCGCGACGTTGTGGAGAAGTTTGTAGGGAAGGGGAGGATCATACTGGATTGGCGGCACGTCGAGAACGCAGTAGCCAAAGGTGCCGAAGCTGACGGACGAGTGCCGGATGTCGGTTTTGTTCGTCAGGATGACGCGCAGGATGCCAATGTCGGCGTTGACGGGCGCGGAGAGGGTGGTGACGAGCAAGAGGGCGGCGCTGGCGAGGATGAAGAGGACGCCGATCCTGTAGGTAGGGACCATATTAGTCTATGCATTGTGTGTGTCTCCACACAGCTCTTGATGGAACGGCGAAGGAAGAGGGTGAGTTGCTAGTGGAGCGCCCACCAGTGAGTCACGCCGGTTGTCTTCATCGTCGCGGTAGTCTCGTCGGATTCAGTCGCGTGAGCTGAGACGAACAACAGGTTCGCGTCGGAGGAGTATCAGCGAAAAGCAGTCGATACGTGTGAGTGTGACCAGAGGCAAGAGGAGCGAGAGGGAGTGGTAAATAAGACAACGAAAGCAAGCGGGCGACTTTAGAGTGACAGCGTCATCGTCTCACTTCCTGTTCGCTCTCACGGCCGCCGACGAGAACCTGCTGCACTGCTGCACCCCCCGGCGTCGATCGAGACCCGTCCATTTGGAACCCTCGACCCTGGCACTAGCGTGAGCCCATCGAAGCAGGCACGGCCCGCCACTGACGCTGCCTCTGTGCCAAGTTCTCTCAAGCTTTGGCCAAGCTTTGCGGGCTTCTCCGCCTCCCCAGACCGGGTCTCGGGCTGGTGCGGTGCGATTTGTCGGACGCTTCGGAGATGGCTCCTTTAGACGAACTGTGGTGATTAATACTCACTGGGAAACGCAAGGCTCCCGTCCATATGCCTCGCAGACATATGTAAACTATCGTTACATACATAGGTACAACGCCATTACAAAGCAGACAGGGACCATCTCACTCTGCACGCGTATGAGCCGTACGGTGGAAGAATCAACGGCTCTCATACCACAGGCCTGAGTCGAAGACTCTAGGGTCAGGCCACTTCGGCCCAATCTCCGTCTTCCCCTCCTTCACAGGTCCCATTCCTGCTTTACCCCGCGTGTTCCTTTAGTGCGCCCCTTTGTCTCGTCCGGTCGGCAAGTCGTCAGTTTCCATCTCTTCTACGCTTTTCCCCTCTCATGCATCAAACTATCAATTGCCAAATTTGTCGATCCTTTTTCGTGTCTCTGCTTTCCTGTTCACCCTTGCTGTTCGCCATCTATCCCGGCCACCGGATTGCCTGCCCGTCCAAACCCCAGTTGTGAACCATGCCAGCCGCACGCGTGTTCGACGACCAGGGCCACTTTCCCGAAACCCTTTTTCCGCCTGGCATTTCTCGTTGCATCCCATACCTCACCTCTCGCAAAGTCCATCGATACATCGCACACCACGATGCCGATACGCTCCTCGTCTTCACCGACGGTGCATGTTCCAACAACGGGAGACCTTCTCCAAGGGGCGGGTGTGCGTTCGTCTTCGCTCCTGGCACGTCGCAGGACAACGACGAAGGCATTGTGAGTTTTGCACTGGAGGATAGGGGCCCGACTGGCGAGGCACATGTGCACACTAGCAATCGTGCCGAGCTCCGGGCGGTCATCGCGGCTCTGCAATACCGGACATGGAGCAAAGAGGGATTTCGAAGTCTTGTCATCGCAATAGACTCGGAGTATGTCGTCAAGGGTGCGACCCTATGGATCAACAGGTGGATGTGGAACGGCTGGCGCCTTACCGATGGCAGCAGTGTAAAGAATCAGGATCTCTGGGAGCTACTAGCGGGCGCCATAACCAGACAGGGAGACAGCGGATTGGACGTGGAGTTCTGGCGGATACCCTGCGGACTGAACGTGGTAGCGGATTCGGGGGCGAAAGGCGCTGCTGCTCAGAGTCCACATCAAATGAATTTCACCGTGTTGGAGCACGAGGACGAGTAACGGTGTCGAATGGAAAGCACAGAGGTAAGCTGTCCAGACGCACTATCGCATACTTATATTGACTTGGTAGCTGTGGTTCGAGAATTCTAGGTCAAGCCGTCTTTGCTTACCATTGAATCGCACGCCTTAATACCATCTTACTCTCTTTGTTACTCCTGCTTGCTAGCTACACGTAACTTTTCTCTTCGTTTTTATTGGTCTAAGGTTCGCTGCAAGCAACATAATAGCGAGGCGAGCTATCGCTAGCGAAGTCCACAAAGGCTGTTTACGCCTAGAGATCTGGATTAAGAGTAGTATCTACAAAGGTAAGCTAGAGAACGAGGACGTGCTATACAACCCTACTAATTCGTCGGTGCCTACATAAGAGCTCTTGCCTATAGCTACGATCTCTTCTATCTCTAGCTCTTTAGGCTACAGT
>NAJN01001277.1:0-12522 GCA_005059845.1 Cryomyces minteri
CCCCGACGTGATACCCTACCCTCAACACCATACTAAAGGGGACAAAACACGATACAGAAGCAGAAAGGACACGGGTTAGAGAGCAAACGTTATTGTAGCTTAATCGGGTTGATTTTGGGCAACATACGAATTCATACGGACGAGAGACTACCAAGGATTTTGTAACAGCATGCTTATCGCCAGTCTTGGCATGCCTTGCAAAGCGATCAAGCAAGCCAATCAGTTTTCTCAAGCAAGCAAATCAATCAAGGCAGATTGGCCGAAATCCTCAAGCAAATCAAAGCAGAGGACGCGCCTTGCCTTGATTTGATTGATATCAAGTCTGCCTATAACTACTAGAGAGTAAGAAAGAAAGTGTTCTAGACTACTAGAACTCCTAGCAAGCATTCTACTTGTGTTCTAGTTATGGTTTGTAGGGTATCTAGTAGCGCTCTAGTTAAGCTCTAGTACCCCCTTTTTATAAGGAGACTCTTAGATTTTAAGTGGTTCTTCTAGCTTTATAGAGCCTAGAAGGGCAACTAAGCAATTAGCGCTATGCGCCTACTTATACACCCGTAGCTTCTACTATAGAGTTAGTAGCATAAAATCCGCCCCTATTTTTATAGCGGAGTGCGCCTTATAGTCTAGACGTTACAATAGTGTAGTAGCTAGATTTTGCGTGCCTTTTCTGTATTTAATTTTAAAGTGAAAGGTACTAAGCACTACGGCCTATTATGCTTGCTTCTATACAAGCTTCTAGGTATTACTAAAGTATTATAGGTTATTGTAATCACATAATACACGTATAACGTGCTACGCGCTATTAGGGGGTAGTGTGTCGTGCTCTATAAGCGTGGTAAGGCTAGAGTTAAAGGAATAAGGTTGATAGGTAGTTAAAAGCCACTGCTGCCTAGGAGTCTCCTGTTATAGCCTACGAATGCAGTTAGGGCCGTCCCGTGTACTTTGGCCAGGACCGTCCTGTGTACTTTAGCCGTTTGGACCTAGCTAGCGTTCATTCGCATGCTTGCTGCTTTGTCTTCTGTTAGCTACTACTTAATACTAGTTGGACAGAATGATTGATATTATCGCCAGCTATTTGAGCATCCTATCTGCTTGCTAATCTCATGGTGGTTGTGCCTATTCCTTGATGCCGTGTCCTATGAGTTAATTACTTAAGTTGTTTCATGCTTGATTCCATGCTTAATCCATGATCATTTCCATGCGTGGTTTCATAAGTGGTTATTCCATGCCCCTCTTGTCTAGGCCCGCGCGCAGTAGAGATACCTAAAGGCTAGAACAGTTAGCAAATGCCAAGTTAGTAGGACGGTCCTATGTACTTCCGCGCTAAGCCTCTACTTCACTGATCCAGCCGCTTACCCCACAACAGCGCCCTCTAGGTAGTAGCGCTAGTGTTAAAAAGAGGCATGTATTACGTATAGCTCTTTATTGTATGTCTACTAATTAACTTTAGTAGTATTAAACTTCTCTAAATAGAACGTAACAGGTTTCTAGTGCCGGTCCGCACCTACTCTAGCTACGTCCCGGTCTACCCCTAGCTACTTCTATAGGAGTATAGCACTAATCGTGAAGTTAGAGGCATCTGTAATGACTATAATGCGTAGGGTAGGGTTAAAATAAGCTAATATAGTGTTACTACTAAAGGCATCTTTAAGCCTTTTAAAAGAGGTGTTTGCCTCTTTATTATAGTACTAGGGTTTCTTAGTATCCTTTTAAAACCCCTTTAGTAGCTTATAAAAGCCTAGAGCCTTCTTACTATACCCTTTAACAAACCGTTAATAGAATCCCGCAAACCTAAGGAAGGTTTGTATATTATAGTACATTGATAGAGTAGGCTACTCCCTTTATTGTTATAACCCTATCTTCTTCTATAAAGGTTCTCTAAAGGGTTATAACGTAACCTAAGAACTCTACTACCTTAGTATGAAACTAGCACTATAATAGCTTAGCATATAACTTCTACTACTAAAATCTATTAAGCACTAATTAGACGTAGTAGACGTGCTTTTCCTTTTTAGTAGAGTAGATTATAATGTTATTGAAGTAGACTACATAGACACTATCTAATAGGCCTTCTAGGGCTCTATGTATGTAGTTTTAGAAGGTAGCTAGAGCATTTTTTAGCCTAAACGGTATAACTAGGTACTTAAAGTAGCTATGTTATGTATAGAAGGCCGTTTTCTACTTATTACCCTCCTTACTACGGAGGTAGTAGTAGGTATTACGGAGGTCTAGCTTGCTAAAAACCTTTGCGTAGGAGAACTAATCTAGTAGCTTGCTAATTAGCGGTAGCGGGTATTAGTTCTTTACTGTAATAGCATTTAGCCTCTAGTAATCTATACATAGCTATAGCGTACTATTACTCTTTAGTACAAAGATAATAGGTACTCCGGCCGGCAATTAACTATGCTAAATCTAGCCTTTCTCTAGAGCTTTATTAAGATACTTGTAAAGCACACTAAGTTTGTGCTAGAAGAGGTTGTAGATAGGTAAATAGGGCGGCTAATGCTTGCCCGTGTTAATTGCATAATTATAAGCGAAGTAGGGTAGTAGTATACTAGCTCCTTCTACTAAGAACACGTCTCTCTAATTTTTGTATCTTTTTAGGAGTATAGGTTCTAGAATACCCCTAGACCCCTTCTAGCCCGTAGCCGAAGAGGTCACAGCAAGCACCTAGCCGTTATCTCTTGTAGGGACCTTACTTTTAGGGAACATAGCCTAGCCTATAGCTCCTACGTCTAGCTCGGCCTATATAGCTTCTAGACTAGAGATTATAACCCATTTATCTACTAAGACCGGCTACTATATAGTAGCTAACAACTAGTTAGTTAGCGGGTTAGCGCGGCTAAGCTATAGTAGGCCTAAGATAACATTGTATAGGATTGTTTTAGTAGTAGCGTAATGGATCTAATTGTAGGATTTCTCTTATATAGGGCCCTTACCTTCCACGTTTTTAGAGACGTATACTACGGCCTATACTACTACTATAAAGGTTAGCGGCAAGTTATTTATGGTCGTAGGTTAAGGAGGCCTATAGCCTTCTACTCTAGGTAGCTATAGCTCTTTAGTAATAGAGGTTTTAACAATATTGTAGTTAGACCCGCTATTAATTAGCGTAAGGTACGGCTTTTTACTTTAGCCTTCTAGGCTAAAGATAACCTTAATTTGCTAAGGCGTCCTCTTAGGCTTAGCCCTTATATCCTTGCGCTAGGGTAATCCCTATTATAGGTTACCTATACTTATTACCTATCTACTAGCTAAGCGCTAAGGCAGGTTAGTACACTTACTCTAGTAGTAGCTATACTACTAGCACCTCTAGCATTTTAGATTACCCCGCTTGTTACAATTTAGCTATATAGGGTTTAGGTCTCCCCTAGAGGAGGTTTAAATGTGCGTTATAGTAGTAGTTGTCCGGTCTACCCTTAGAGCGTAACCGGAGTGCCCCTAGCCCCTAGACAGAGTACCTAAGGACGTACTTATAGTGTAAGATTCTTAGATAGTTAATTTGCTCTTATAAGTAGCTTACTAAGTAGCGCGCTTGTTACTATCTAGGAAGGCTTCTTCTTTACTAGTTTGCTTAAAAAGGTCTTCTACGCTTATGTTAATAAGATTATTAACTCTATTTATACGTTATAGGTTAGTTTAGATCCTTTTAGAGAACTTAGTAAACTATAACTATACTTTTACTAGGTTATTAATCCACTAAATAAAGTCTACCTCTTATTTAAAACCTCTAAAATAGGCACGTAGTTTGTCTATTCTCTAGTTTTTTAGGGCTGTATTAAAGAGAACCGTTACTATTCTAGCGTTTTGTAGGGCTAGATGTGTGATATAGTCTTAAATAAGCTCTTTAACATCCTCCTAGGTAATTGCCTTACTAAGCATTTAGTCTAGGTCATTAAATTGTCGGTTTAGCTCTAGCACCTTATTATAGCACGTTTGTGCAAAATAGGCGCGCGTTAGTTTGTGCTTTAGTAGTAACCCTATAAGGTTAAAAAGGTTCTCTACTTAAATAATCTACGCCTTTTTCTCTTAGGGTGTACTAGTATCTAGAAAGTAGTACTCTACGGTATTCCTTGTTAGCGTAGATGCTACGCTACATTAGTTCTTACCTTATTGTTCTTCTAAATTAATAGTATCTAGCCTAGGCCTTTTTCTATTATTAATCGTTACTACTAGCCCTGCAATTAAGCTGATTATCCCTATATACTATAAGTGCTCCGCTATCTTTTTAAGTAACATCTTAGTTACTAGTTAGGCTAGTAGCCGCTATAGCATCTTAAAAGGAGTCTTTATTACTAGAGAGGGCCTAGACCTCTCCCGGTCTACTACCGGAGAGTTATTAGTTAAGGGTGTGTTTAAGAACGCTCCCTCCTATATGTTAGATATCTCCTTGTCCTACGGCATAATATCCTTAACGTAGGGTGCGTGTACTACTTGTGTGGATTAGGATGTTATTATTACTAGTTAGCTATCTCCTTAAGAGAGTTTAGAGCTATTTAAATTGTAAAGGGTATTATAAGATAGGTAATAAGTAATAGGCATAAGTATAGGGGGTAGCTAGTATTAAGACAAATAGCTAAGGAGTCTACATATATAGGAGCCTTCCTCTAAAGGTATACTCCCTATTCTTTTAGCTAGTAGCTAGCTAAGGCTACTCCGGCCGTGCTCCGGCACTAGTCCGGCTATACTCTACCTATTAGGTACGTGATAATATTATAGAAATGTTTTAATTATTATAATCTAAAAAAGCTTATAAATATAAGAAGAGATAACTAAAGAAGAGAAAAAAGAGAAATCTTTTCTCTATATAACAAATTAGTGTAGACTTAGTAAGCTTACCTAAACAAGTTTTTAAATCTCTAAGATGTTATACAAAGGTTCTTATAAGGGAACTTATATAAGTCTCTAATATAAAACTCTATTATTACATAATGTGCTATAGCGCTATAGTTATTATAGAGTAACTAGAACACATGTTTATTACTATATAGTTTAGTAAAAGAATTTTCAAGTAAAGTTATTATAATTATCTAAAGCTAAATATAATTAGTTTAAAGACTAATTAGTTATATTAGAAGTAAATAGTAACTTGCTTAAGTTTAGAACTAATGTAACTAGTAGGAAAATTATCATAGTTGTTATAAGTTTTAAGTAAGACTTTTATGTTTTTCTATAAGTTATATGTAATCCTAAGCAAATGTACTACTAAGACAGAGAATTTGTATAGTAATAGGGTACTAACTTACAAATTCATAGGCATAGATAATATAGAAGTAATTTATGTGCATATATTATAAGAGTAATATGTAAAAGATTTAGCTACATTACTAGAGTTCTTTTATAACTTACACATAAGTATAAGTGAATTTAATGCTAAAACCTTACTTTTAACTAAAAGTTAGTATCCTATCTATGTATCTATAGGTATAGAGTATATTAAGTACATTATATTAACTTGAATGTATATAAATCCTACATGGAATTATTACTTTATAGGAGTTATTAAGTATAGTACAAGTTATCTTCTAATTTTAAGCCTATTTATGAATTTTATATCTTGATAATGATCTTCCCTCTTGCTCTCCCACTTAGCATGATCTCGTATGCCTATAGCACTTACTTAGAAGATGGTTCTCTCGTTTAAAAGTGCTAAAACCGACCTTAAGCACGTCTTCCATTTCCCAAATTGAATCCACCGTTACGTCCAGATTTCCCAACTCTACAAGCTTCTTCAACTTCTCTAGTCCCGCTAGAGAAACAAATCCTTGGACACAAACATAGGGTCGATCGACGCCACCAAGGAGTCGTGGCCAGAAAGTGTTCTTCAGCATTAGTGTAGACGAATATAGCATGCTGGAAATGGAATAGGACGCGAATGCTACACCAACGGAGACAAATTTGCCAGATGGGTCCAGGTAGGATGCGCAGTGCGTCCATAGGTCTTGCACACCGTGTGCATCAATGATGACGTCGAATGGTAAGGCTAAATAGTGCTCTGCGAGATGTTCATGTACCGGAGCATGGCGCCTGTAGTCGATAACCTATAGCAGATGTCAGTAATTGCTTGATAGGCGACTATCTCACGTCTCTCCATGCTCAAAGAACGTGACGGAGGAAGCGGGCAAACGGGTAGAGGAATTCGAGATAATAAGCAGTCCTAACTCCAGGGGAACCGAGCAGCCTACTTCATCAGCTCCGAGTTTTTTCACCAACTCAATATTCCTACCGGAGCAAATGCCAACGACCTCCCCAACAGCATGCTTAGACATCTGAACGACCATCGTGCCAATCCCGCCACTAGCCCCATTTACCAAGACCTTCATCCCTTCTTTTAACTTCGCCGCCTCTATCAACGTAAGTGCCATACAACCACTCACGCCTAGCCCCGCCGCCTTCTCCATCTTCTCCATCCTTCCGTCTCCACCTGCCTCCGGCATCCGCACCACACAGTTCGCCTCCACAGCGACATACTCCGCTAGACTGCCCGCGCCCTTGCTAATGTGTGGCCCTACAAGGACACTTCCAAAGATGTCCATGCCCACTTTCAAGCCACGAGCTTCGGGGATAGAGGAACCGACGGAGATGATACACCCGGAGAAATCGAGCTCGGGGATGCAAGGTTTGGTTCGGACGATGGATGGGCATAACTGCATCATGATGGAGCCTCCGGGTGCGAGGGATGCATGAGAAATGCGGACGAGGACCGAGGTTTGGGTGGGAAGCGAGGGAGGGGATAGAGAGCAGGCCAGCGAGAGGCACTTGGTAGGCGTAGCGGCGATGGTGTGTGTCCAGGCACGCATTGTAGCGGGTAGTACCTGCATAAATCTTGAGCTTGAAGAGTCCATCTCGGTGATTGTTTTTGACCGGGTATATGTGCTAGTCGTTGGCTGCCGTGGTTCATATATCGTTCTGGCGAGTTGGAACAATTATCTTTCTCTAAAATGAGAGCGAGACATGATATAAGAGGACACATTCCCGTCTCACAGTTTCTCGGGTACGCAGAGCCTGCATTGAGCGGTCAGGTGCTGCTTTCCCTGCTGCCTGACCTCGTATGGGCAGACAAGGCGCGTGACATGCCTCTTGGTAATTCTATCGCATCGTTCGACTACACAGACTTCCTTCACTCGCCTATTAGCTTAGCTTCTAGATCTTGTGACTAACAACCGATCACTAACAGACCATGACGCATGTCTTGAAATCAACAGAACAACAAGACCTAGGTGCAGATAGTGCCGTAACTGGTACTATTACATAGATCAAATAACTTGCATGATAATACAGCGAAACATCTACTCCCCGGCAACATACGCGAAGCACTTTTCGTATGCAAATCGGAGGCCCCACACGCGTCGCAGGTCGCAGGACGCAGTCCGCGATTATAATTCGTATCTAGTAGGGTTAGCTACACGGCATCCTACAGCAAATCATCCTAAAATTAAGCGAACACCGTCCGAAGACTTCGGAGACTTGACCGGGCGGATGCGGTTATCACACTCGCTGCCGACTTTGCTTTCCCAGCCGCCTCACATATCCGTTCCTCGGCCAATCACTTTCAAATAGCACAATGACGACGAGGCGGCGCCAACAACTTTCCGTCGAATCGCTAGATAGAGGAAGTCTACGACGGAACGATAGCAAAGAAGAAGGATTGGAATCCTATCGAAAGCTGAGAAGAACCATGTACAGCTGGTGTAAGAACCGCACAGAAGGTATCGCGGTATTGTAACGATAGTAACGGTCGTGCCCCACTGGACGTCTACCCTATATGTCCTCTCCGAGACGACACCGTCAGCGGATTATCACTGGAGCGATCTCAACATCGACAACGCATCCCTAATATCTCATCCCTTGCCCCCTACTAGGGCCTCCCGTACGCCTTATCTGGTCCTGCACCCGGGTCAATTGCCTCTGTAAGTCTTCTCTTCGCTTAACCGCATTGTAGAGACTCTCGGCAATGTTCGTCAAGTGCGTGTTCGCTTCGTGTATGCGGATTTCACATAAAGTGATGTCGTTTCTCAACTTCTGGGATCCTGTCGTCGATCGTCAGTGATTGGTCTTCTGGTGTTGAAGACAGATTCACCCTGAAAACTACGAGGCCGGACGCTCCGCAGATAACCCAGCTTAGAGCGGTATACGTCCTTCTTGTCGGCCCATTGGCGTTGTTCGCTCCGGAGCCCGTGAATGCGGCGAGATAGCTGACTGATGTCATCCGCGAGCTGATGAGGTTGCGTTGCTGGGATTGTGATCTTTGTATGCCCTCGAGTAGGGCGAGATTCACTAGCTCGTATCCAAACAAGATCTCGTCTGTACAATACCGGCATTTGTTAGTACGAGGGATTTCCAATGAGAGAGAAGTGATCTTCGTTGCTCCAAAAATGATGCGAAGGAGTGGAAGATAGAGAGTGAAGACTAAGCAGTTTGTATAGGCGGGTGATCACAGCCTTGGTCCCATCCATTCGAGGCTATGCAAGGCTGAGATCTCCATACTTCGCAGCTAATGATCCTATGCGTCTACCATGGGTTTGAGGGTCTAGAACGAGTTTCCATGAAGAGTTCCGCGAAATGGACTGGGCGAGCTTGGAATTTCGAGATTCAGTCCAATCGCACTCAAAGGTTGCTGACATCCACGGCACTGTCACCCCACGCCGCTCACTGATCGCGTGATTAACACGCGCGTTATCGTTTCCTTCAGCAATAGCTTGATCAGTTCTCGACAATTTACGAATGCATCTTTGCAGATCCTCGCACTTGAGCGTCTGGCAGTGGGGTTGCACGTTCAAAGCCGAGACGATTCTCAATACTAAGTTAAGTCCTCGCGTGCGACCCGCTAAATGATTAGAAGCCTGCAAAAGCACAAGAGTGACCGTGTAGGCTTGTTACTTCTTCATACCTTTCTGCCGTTTAGGGGCCTCATGTTTGAATTATCGGTCAGTGTCACTTAACTACAACGAGCTGTACTCAGCGTTACGACGACAGACGCATCCTTGACAGCAATTCCACCTAATTCTCTCTTGCCGGCCTAGCTGCGTTGTTCTCCCAAGAAAGAAAGAGCTGCAAGCTCTCTTAATCGAGAGGGCCATCTTCCATCAAGTGCCATCATCGTTAGGTTGTTCGATGCTGAACAAAAGATATCGTCGAATGCTTACAAACAAACCACACCCCTCTGGTAATGGCATCTCTGTTCCCGCATCGCCAGATACGGGACGTGATGGTTCTTAGAAGGAGGTGTTGGCAGTGAGGTCTCGTTTTCGAGTCCCAACATGACTGCAGTCAGGTCAAAAAGGGTTCATCGCGCTTAAGACTTACAAAGTTGTATGATGGAGCTAGAGGATCGTCGATGTTCCATCGAGAGAGTCACTAGTAATAGGATTTTGCACTCACGTCCCGCGCCTCCTTGAATGCATAAAGGCCTCAGCCTCTCTCTGCTCTTACCGCGTCGATCGAGCTATTTTGGAGCGCTCCAGAACGATACCGGGCGCCACGGATGCCGCAGATATAGCAGCTTCGCCATTTGCGGACTTGTTAGATACTCAAAGGCCTATGTTCCGCGCGGCAAGACCGCAAAGACTGGGACCATACTTAGAAGTCATGTAGGACAGAACTACTCTCTTGCCACAACCGAAGTATCGCATCCCAGGCGTTTATGGACGCCTATCAAGCCATGAAACATGATAATCATAAGAGTAACTCGGGACACTCCCAAAGATACGGAGACAACGATATCGTACGTAGGTTCTCGTATGGATACCACGCAACGATAGAAGAAGCTGCAGAACCAATAGGGTCCTAAGTGTGGTTGCGATCCTTCGTCCGTTAGAGCGGGCCAGAGGTTCATTCACCACTGAGAACGCCACAGCCCCAAATTTCGCATGGAGAGCTAACACGTAAATAGCGACACGATACAAAGCAAGCGTGTAGCAATTAGCAAGGAGTTGTCTGCTGTCGTCAAGAAGAACCGGGCAATAGTGCTATTGATAGCCTGCGGCTCTATCATCTTAAGGGCTAAGAAGCTCATCCGAAAGCTCGAAAAGGCCTATGACACGACCTTCGTCTAGAAACCACGTATGGCTCTCATTTGGACGCGGATATGACTGTTAGTAGCTTACTCTCCACGCCGCTATGGCGTACAAGAAAGTTCAAACTACAATCGATAGTTCCGTCGCAGCTCTCGAGAGTCTCGGCTTTAAGGTCAACATCTCTCGCTTTGAAGTCATACTAAACTATTCGAACGGTGTATCGACCGGGGACGCTATTAATGCTCTCATGCAGCCTTCTATAGCGTACTACTTGTAGAGCGGATCCCGCATTCCTTAAGCTTTTGAGGGTGTCGCGCCGTAGTCCCACCCAATCGTGAACTACAGATTAAGAGGGTTCGACCAGCTGTTCGAATGGAGATAGGAGTTAGCTCTTAGCACTTAGGGTATCTGTCTGCACTGAAGCTTCTCACGATGTAGTAAAGTATGTTTCATTAGTGGAAAAGGTCGGCGATTCCACTCTTAAAAGGGAACTGTGGATGAGGAATGCTCTCACTTAGCTCGTTAGAAGGGAACCGTAGATGCGAATCCTTCCCACTTACTCGCGACTACGGAAAGCTTACACGAAACTTTCTCTCATTACGACTTTCTTGTTGAAGTTGTTGCGCCTGTCTCGAGCGCGCTCCCGCAAGAAGCTTTGTGAAGGACCAGGCTTCCCGAGACGACTTTGGACCGAATCCTATGCTCATGGCGAAAGTGAACGGAAAGCGGGCCCGGCCTCAGTAGAGAGAGGAGAGGGAAGATGCATGGAGAGTTGTCACATAAGTGCTAGGTACATACAGTAACAAAGCAATGTAATCTTTGCTCGTGTGCTCTATCATCTCACCTCTTAACTATCTAGAACGAAGGGACAGGCCGCTAAGCAGCTGGACTAAAGCAACATCAACCTCGCTCTTTCTTGTGCTTACGCAGAACATTATCAAATTTCTACCTAGTAGGCTCACGCTCGTAATACAGAATCATATCTCACGCCCGCGTCGACGCAGGACCGCAACACTGCAATCGTTGTATAGCTCCAACGGCCTTGGCCAGCCTTCATTGGGTGGGTGCGGGGAACAGTACGGCAGCCGAGGCAGGATGCACGACGAAACAGGAGTGACTTCTCTCATCAACTGTACCGTCGAACGTTACTTACCAACGCCGCAAACAGTCCCATCACAAGTCATTTGGATCCCGGCCTATCATGAAACTCAGCCAGCAGAGCAAGGATGTGATTCAGTCATCCCTTGACAACGCAACCGCAGACTCCAGAACGGGCATTCCCGGCATCGCCTTTGCCGCCATCGACAGGTCTGGAACTTATTTGACTACCAATGTCTCCGGAGTACGTAGCGCCAGCTCCAAAGAGCCCATGACTCTCGACACAGTCATGTGGCTAGCGAGTCTCACAAAACTTATCACGGTGATCGCGTGCATGCAGATGGTCGAGCAGGGGAAACTATCGCTCGACGACTCGAAGCAGGTCGGTAGTTGAATCATCTCTTAGCAGTGGTGTAAATTGCTCGTCTCCATTTCTTCTGACTAATCTTTGAAACAGGTTCTTGACTTAATACCTGAGCTGAAGGACGTTAGGGTTCTTGATGAGCAGATGAATTTGGTTGGGCGGAAGGTTGACTTCACCTTGAGAATGTTTTTGACCCACACGGCCGGCTATAGCTACGCTATCTTCAACGAGAGGATTAGGGACTTTGGGGTCAACCCTGATCATACGGTTGAGAGTTATTTCAAGCAGCCTCTCATACATCAGCCAGGTACCACCTTCAGCTACGGAGTAAGTTCACATTTCCATTGCAAGCTCCGCCGAGAGGTTACGTTAGTCACTAAAGTCCAACGCCTTACGTCGCTATCCGGTCAGGTGGATCTATACCAAGCGTCGGCAGTTTACGCAGTACCAGACACGTTCTCGCTATCAAATGCGTCTGATGAAAGAGATGGTCAGGCTGCTGACGATACGCATAGGTCAATATCGACTTCGTCGGTCTTCTAATTGAGCGCACAAGTGGCTTGAAGCTTAATGCATACGTCCAGAAAAACGTCTTCAAACCCCTTGGCATAAGAGACATCTCGTATGTCCCGTCAAAAGAGATGCGGGACAGGCTCGCCAGACAACACTATCGTGGCGAGAATGGTGTTCTCCAAGAAGGCGAGCACATGTGGAACTTCGCACTCAAGGATGACCAGACTTGATATCAATCAAATCAAGGCAAGGCGCGTCCTCTGCTTTGATTTGCTTGAGGATTTCGGCCAATCTGCCTTGATTGATTTGCTTGCTTGAGAAAACTGATTGGCTTGCTTGATCGCTTTGCAAGGCATGCCAAGACTGGCGATAAGCATGCTGTTACAAAATCCTTGGTAGTCTCTCGTCCGTATGAATTCGTATGTTGCCCAAAATCAACCCGATTAAGCTACAATAACGTTTGCTCTCTAACCCGTGTCCTTTCTGCTTCTGTATCGTGTTTTGTCCCCTTTAGTATGGTGTTGAGGGTAG
>NAJN01001278.1:0-12518 GCA_005059845.1 Cryomyces minteri
CGACGAATTTGCCTTCCTGAGAGCTGTACAGTTGTGTGCCTTTAATGATGACGGCAGCCGCTGGCAAGTTGACACCCCAGGCCAGTGTGGCTGTGCAGCACAGTACCTTGAGGATACCCTCGGCGAAGAGGCGTTCGATGAGATTCCTGTCTGATCTGGGCATTCCAGCATGGTGAGTACCCATACCTTTGGGCAGAAGCTCCCGGAGCTCTCGGCCTTTAGAAGTCTTCATGTCCTTGACCGCATTGCTGTAACTTTCGTGACCACTTGGATCAAAGAGGTCCGCGTATCCCTGATCTATGGCCATCTCGTAGAGCTTCCTGGCAGTATTGACTGTGTCCTTTCTTGAGTGCACGAACACCATGATTTGGTGACCAAGCAGAAGCATGTCTTTCACCTTTTCGAACGCAACTTGGTCCATGTTGTCTCTCGATTGCTTGCTCCCGGCCTTGCCTTTTACACCAACGAAATGCTGCTCTAGTGGTACAGGTCGGAAGGAACCATCAAAGTAGAAAAGACCAGCCATTCGGTTGACTTTGAGAAAGTCCGCGACATCAACATAGTTGGGGAGAGTAGCTGAGAGGCCAACGATGCGGATGAGCGACTGTGTACTTTCAACCTGCCGTTCGGTACGAGCTACCAGAGACTCTAAGACAGCGCCACGCTCGTCGTGAAGCATGTGCACTTCGTCGATGATGAGCAGGCGAACTTTTTGGACAAGCTCGGTATCGCCAGTGCTCTTCCTCGTGACAACATCCCATTTCTCAGGCGTGGTGACGAGGATCTGCGTCTGAACGATTTCCTTCTTTGTGAGATGCATGTCTCCGGTGAGTTCCCTCACTTGGATCCCTAGCCAGGCGAGACGTTTTCCGAGCTTCTCTGTGATTTCAGCTGCCAAGGCCTTCATCGGCGCAACATAGACTATCTTGAAATCCTCGTACTTGACTGTGAAATCGACAGCTTCGGGTTGCTCAAAGGGACTGGGTACCATATTCTTGGCTATTGTGTTCAGTATAGTGAGCACTGCAGCATCTGTCTTACCCGCTCCAGTCGGGGCACAGATCAACATGTTCTCGCTGGTTTTGTATGCGACGGGATACACTAGGCTTTGCATGCGGTTCAGAGCCTTGTATCCCTTGAAGGTCCTCTTGCATAAACCGTCCATATCTTGTATCTCTACAAGCTTACGCCCTACCCCGAGAATCCCGACTTTGGTGGCAGGTATTGAGTACTCTTCATATTTCTCATGCTCTGTGCGTTCACTGCCTAGAGGAAGAGCGTATTTACAGCCATGAGCGGAGAGCATGTTGCCAGCATCATGAGCCCTGTAGACATGCGGGTACTGCGCCTCCCCTCGATTCATGCTCGGCCCAAGAGCCGCATTTTTATGTTCGTCGCGTTTGCGGCGTAATGCTTCCTCTCGTTCTTGTTTTGTGAGGAGACGTCCTACAACGCCGTCTCGAGGCGCCGCCTGACTTCTCAACGACACGAGCTCGCCGCGATGTGCGAGAAGCTTCGTTACTACCTCAAGCTCATTGTAGCCTAGTACGTCCGCCAACAACATCTGAAGTTCTCCATCGTCACTGTTGGAGGACAGGGCCGCCATGAGCTGCTCCTGCAACGCATCCGAGTCGAGACCGGAACTTCTGGTGGCAACCTCCATGCACTGTTTTCGGAGCCAACTCTGGTCGTAAGCGTCTCCGTCCACGAAGACATCGGAGCCATATCCATCTGCTCCATCCAGCTGGTCGCTACTATACGGATCATCCTCGTCGTCACTGATCAGATCCCAGATGTCGTCGCTACTGTTCGTACCCGAGAAGTCTTCGTCGTCGACTACTATGTCCTGCCCGTACGCTTGCCCGTCGTCTTGGCGAGGCAGCTTGAGTTCGGCAATAGCTTCTCTCATTGCACTGAGCTGGGCGAGCCATAGCGATTCGGCGGTCTCAGCGGAAGGAGACATATTGGCGTTCGCCTCTCAGCCACTGCAGAGACTGTTTCTGTCTCGGTGACGGTCGGAACAGGACCTACTATATTGGCAAGGTGGCTTTTGTGTACGCAGAAAGCACCTCAACCTTAGAGATAGGTGTCGAGAGGACGGACGTCTGCCGAGCGGCGCTCGTAGGTGTCGTTCTACCTTAGTGGTCTCCCAAACTTTGAATGCGTTTATGTCGCCGCGGCACGACTTAAGGTTATCGATACCGCGCTTCCAGCGCGGAGTATCTTCGGCAAGACACGAGGGCGTTGTCGCTGCTGCTCATGTGTGACCGCATCCAGGCACCTCATTGCCGCATTCGAGTTCTCTTGTCTTCAACACCTCGCTCATTCCCACGTAAAACTTGGTCTTGATACCCTACTTGCGTTCATCCATACTAGAGGGCCAATATGAAGATCCTCTACATCGGCGTACGGCCCTCCAGCATCTCCTGCGAATTTCGCATGCTGACATCGATGGGCCAGATACTCAAGAATGAGACAAAACCAGCGGTGGAGCTATGCGCTGAGCGAGACTTGAGTAGCTACTCTCGTTTCACACGGACGAGGTGGGACACCAAGCTACCCCCCGGCTACTAAACTCCTGCTGACCACCTCACAGCGTCGGCGAATTCATGTCCCTCTTTTGCAAGACCGTCGCGGAACGTACAAGACCAGGTCAGCGGCAAGACGTGGAAGAGCAGTGTGAGTGCCATGATCCACTAGGCTATGACGTTCAAGTCTGACGCCGATCCCAGCCTACACGTTTCACGCCTACGGCCGCAGCGAAGGGGTCGCGGGCATCATAATCAGCGACCAAGAATACCCGGCCCTCGTCGCCCACCAGCTGCTCTCCAAGATCGTTGACGAATTCCTCTCCAAATACCCACGGTCGACCTTCGCCACTTCCGACCGCGAGCTTCCTTTTCCGCAACTCAAGGAATATATCGTCAAGTACCAGGACCCGCACGCGGCGGATAGCATCATGAAGATCCAGAAGGAGCTGGATGAGACGAAGATCGTGCTGCACAAGACTATTGAGAGCGTGCTGGAGAGAGGGGAGAAGATAGATAGTTTGGTGGCGAAGAGTGATGGGTTGAGCGCGCAGAGCAAGATGTTCTACAACCAGGTGCGTCCGAATGATTCTCCTTTACAGTTGATGGGTTGATGGCCTGGCTGACCGAGACGTAGGCAAAGAAGCAGAACTCCTGCTGTGTGGTTATGTGAATTGTTTGATTGATCGCTGTTGGATAGTTATTGAGCGTGCAATGTCTTCCCGAGTTACCTACAAATACCACACTACAAACTCGACTAGACAGGGTCGTCCCAGAAGTCAAAAGACGACGAGTATATGTTGGTGCAATAAGTGCCGCAGAGGTTGCGCGTTGGAGAAAAGCCACCAGGAGCTAGAGCATTGCAGCGATGCAGGCGCCAAGCAGGGCAGTGCAACCATTTTCGATCACGTTGCAGGTTTCCGTGAGGTGACGCATCTTTGCACGTCTCCACAGCGCTATTGAGCCAGCCGAAACGAAGATAGACGAGCTGAAGCAGGACGGCGATCGATCATCGACCAAGCAGAACAGAAAAACCATCATTTCGTAAGAGATCTCTCACCATCACAACCCAAGCGCCATCCGAATCCTTGGGTATCATGAAAGAGAAAGGCTACTCCTGGACACTGCGCCCTCACTCCTTCGACTCCAAAACAACACAGCTGCTCAAGACTGATCGTCGTGGTAGTGCCGATCCTCCGGTAAGAAAGGAATGTTCACATCAAACGCTTCTTCTGGACCCGCCACCCTCCCAACGACGCAGTCTGTCAACTTTGCAACACCCGGTGTAATGTTTCCCGCATGGTCGACGTAGATATGGTCCATAAGCATGTCCACACTCCCATAAATACCCGTCTCTTTGTTATCGACTGAGCAGAACACACATCCATAACTATACGTCTCTTTCGTCGCCGTTGGGCTCTTGTTCCTCACATGGCTCTTGGCAAGGAAGACCCACTTGTAGCTGATCCCGCACGTGGCTTTATAGACGCGCGGGTCGAGGGCTTTGGCTTTCCCGACGGCGATGCTGCGGAATTCGCACGAGCGGCATTGCCAGTGCGGCACGAGTTGAAACAGGCCGTCCGGGACCATGTGGATCTCGAGACCTTTCTTGATGCTCTCACGCGCCGACCATGCGCCTTTGCAGAAGTTCCAGTAGTTGTTCTGCTTGCAGGGGCGGCCGTGCATCGGCTGCGGAGCAGGCAATATGGGTCTTGTGTTTGTTCTTACCAGTGGTGGTCTAGTGTCCTCATTCTTGGACCAGTCGAAGCTGGGCAGGTAGTCGGAGCCGTCTGGTGAGATGTTTGGGTAAAAGGCCTGGATTGGGCCGTTGGAGTCGGGAGTGATGCTGTCGCTGCTCGAACTGACAGATAAGATGGACGGCCGCTTGTCGGAAGAGTGGTCGCTTGCTGTTGAGATAGACCGGCGGTTGTCCGGCCAGAAACGTTTCACGGCGAGCTGGGAGTCTTTGTACATCGGCTGGTCACACAATGTGAGTACCTCCGTTACGTGTCGTCGTACAATGGGGTACTTCCACTTGGAGTTCGGCGCGTACTCTGTCTCGGAGCTAAAAGACGAAGCTCGATCCCTGCTGCTACCGCTGTTGTTGTTTCCTCTCATCGAGAACATCCTACTCAGAGACCCCCTACGGGTACCCTGCTCGGGTATAGTCACCGCGCTCGGGATGCAGTCTGGAGCGACAGCGTTCGCTGTCGCGGAGGTCATGGTAGGGTCGGAGGGCATGCGGTGGCTAGCTTCAAGGGCAGTCAATTCGTAGTCTTTGATGGGGCTCCCAATTGGAATCCGGATGAGGATACGTTGGCGCAACTCTTCCATTGTCTTGACAGTACTGTATCTGTTCATGACAGCAGACTCGTGCAGTTTCGTGAGATCGAGGATGGCATTCTCAACCTCCCCGGCGATCTGTAGGCTTCTGATAATCTCGGCTTGCATAGACACGGCGATCGCCAGAAGTTGGTGCCGAGCGCTATCTGTGAGACTATCAGTATCGATTCGCAGTGATATTATGGATTGAGTGTGCCTACCATCGCCTTTGCTGAAGGCCACTCCAAGTTGGTTGAACTCTTCAGCGTAGCGTCTCTTGACTTGTGTCTCCCCAGCCATCAGCGCCTCTTGCAGCATCTTCTCTTTGTATGCTTGCTCTGTCTTGCGTTTCTTGTTCCGTTTCTTGAGAGCTCTCATCAGCTCAGCTCCACCGTGGAAGGCTGACACGACTGCCGCGATGCAATCGACAACGTCGAGTTCCGACATAAGGGTATACTCTCTGGACTGTTGTTGACGACACACATACAGAGGATGTACCACAAAAGTGATTTCGCGAAGAGGCTTCACTACGCAGGAAAATACAGAACCGCGACAGACAGTTAGAGAACGAGAGGGAGAAAGACGGAGGAGCCATGAGTAACATCCTTATCACCAGCAACGCGACGCAAAAGCTCAGCCTCACCACCACGGCCCCTTACCCTGGCCTGACTCCAGGCTCCGCTCCAGGTCCGGACGCTTCCCCTCAGCGAGGCTTATGGTGGCACGAGGTACACCAGCCAATCGAGGGCGCAGCAGCACCTAAGGAGAATGCAGTGTGATATTCTGGTCCATCGTTCTCACCGACCTTTGTCTCGATAAAGTACGAGGAACGCATGATGGTATGCTGCATTGTCGGACCAACTCATCGTACGAGCAGTGTAGGAGCTCCACTATTGTGGAAAAAAGCGTCCACAAGATAGCAGCGAACATGTCCGCTTAGCGCTCGCTTGGCGCTTGTCAGGTCTTCGAACGGCCATGACGAAAGATCAACTGAGTATGTCTCACGACGCCGGCTGTGAAGGCATTTGGAGAGCACGACTGCAGCACTCATGTTACAGTGACGGACACCGTCTACGTATATAAGTTCAACAGGCAAACTATATACGTTCAGCTCTACGGGTTGCCTGCAATTGCTTCTCGTGTCGCGACCCTTGTCCGTTGGCCAATTCCCTTCCGAAGGATACCACAACAGCCCATACATCTCAAGCATTCTCGATCGTAACCATCGTACTCCTCCGATGCTCCAGCTCAACCAACATCGGCGTCACTGGCTGCTTTGACTCAACACGCCGCAACGACTTGCTCTTCGCTCTTGACAGTGAAATCTTCCGGGCAACTGAGACCTGCTCAAAATGCTTCATGATCTCCTCTTGCTCTTCAGTTGACGGCACTGCCCTCTGCGGTGGCGTTCCTCTCGTAGTGATCATCTCCCAAGGTGGCTCCTCGACTTGAGGAATTGACGGACCAAGGCCATGAGATACAAGAGCTATCTCCTCTTCGCTGAAGCTCGTGCGATCCGAATGTGTTGGTGTCAGAGGCAGCGCTTTCTCGCTGAACCTTGACGAAGGCAACGGTGGGACGAGGACGGGCCCTTCAACCCGTGCTGATGTCGCTGTAGCGCGCGATGGTACAGCTGGTGCAGTATATGATCGTTTCAATGGTCTGGGTCTGGGTCTGTGTATGGCCATGGAGGTAGCTCACGGCTGACTAGGCTCCGAGCGTGGGAAAAGCGAAAATGTCGAAGACTTGGCAGGGGGTGCAGACGTCACCCATCGTTGTTGCGTTGCACCATCCGGAGCGTTGATGTGATCAGCCTAACCACAGCGGTTAGCTACTTGTCAGTGACCGGTCGTATGCAGTGTACATACCATAGCTGCAGCACCATTGGGCGGCCTGTGCATGTCTGAGTTGGTGCCTCGTCTGACTAAGAGCGAAGTACGCTGGTATGATTGCAAGAGGTTCCCAAACATCACACTGTATCTCTCCAGCTCGATGTCGGGAACGTTGATCTCGAGCACAGGGGGCGTCTCAGACTGTTGTCGTGGCTCATTCAGGTGGTCGCTGCACGATGTCGTTGTTCGAGCCTTGGCCCGCTGTAGACGTTGGTCTTTCGCTGATAGATTCGGAACACTCCTGGTAAGGAGTGTCGTACCCTCTTGCAGATCGGCATTAAGCATGACATCCTTCTCATTTTGGATCGTGCGTCGAGCGGTTCCTCCAGCAGCTTGACGTTCTGCAACAAGACCTGGAGGTGAGAGTTCTTCAGACGCTTCAGAAGCGCATTTTGATCCTGCAAGTAATTCTTCTGTACACAATACCTCGCGAATCTCGATTGTAGGTAACCCATCGGACTGTTCGCATTGGTAGAAAGGAGCTGATGCTGATGGTTTTGTTGACCTTCTCTGGAACAGTTCTCCGATTGTCCTCCACGTGCTGGTCCTCGTTCCTTTTCCTTCTGTCTTCGCTCTACGCAAAGTGTTTCTAGGGTTGGAGCGATTTTCGTAGACTGCGACGGTAGTTTCCGCCGTTCTGGGTAATGGACAATTGGCGGAGTGCAATCGACCATGGCGTGAAGCAGTGGGGCTACCAAGCGCCACACCGATCGTCGCGTCAGCCGCAAGACGCCCTACACCGTGTTCTGTGACCTTTGATGAAGACACTACACTCTGGAACGTCTGGTCTGATGAGGTAACATCGAACACTTGGCCGGCAGATCGCAGACATTCGGTCTGTTTATCCGCAGCACTTGCGGTCCTGGGACAGGCTCTGGCACTCAGAGTACCCCGAGATCCGTCTCTATGAGCAGTGATGTTGACATCGTTGATGGTTGAGGTGATCAGTCGGAGATCTGCACCTGTGGAGGCCACACGTGACCCGGAGACGACAACACCTTCTTGTGGTTCGTTCCTCACGCCCTTGAAGTGCAAGGACTTGGATCTCTTCAAGAGCATTGCTATACGTGAGACTGACAAGATAAGCGACTTGCGGGCGAGGGTGTTGTAAAGTGAGAAAGCAGAGAGATGGGCGAACGAGATGGGAAATGCAAGGATATGGAAAGATTCAACAAGTCGTGAGTGACTTAGAACTACCTGTGTCCTAGGATTGAGTAGAGGAGAACACGTAGGCTACCAAAGTCGGCAAAAGTCTGGTAGGGACCGACGTTGAAAGAGAGGTATCAGGGCTAGTTCTGTAGAGATGAAGGGAGCCTCACAGCCCAGGGATCCTCGTTGACAGCAGACCTGCACCTGTAACACTGGTCGAACGCGACAGTCGAGGGCAGCTCTGCAAATGAGGGGCCCCTGATAGGGTCGTAGGCTGTATCATGTTGTTGTTGTTGGCACGAGATGATGCAATTCCAGGCATAGCCTTGTTTGGCTATCAACAGTGGAGCTGGGCCTCTTATTTCGGAACACTCATCGTGCCAGCAATGCAGGTAGCCGATGAGGAGCCAGATACTCGTGCGTGCTGAGTTTCAGGTTGATGGTGTAGGAGCAGTGGATGGAGGGACTAGCGCGCTCATCTCGGCAAGCAGTGTAAGCGTCCAGCGTATCGGACGTTGAACCACATCAGTTGTTGGTGTTGATAGCCAGGTTACTGTTAGCTTCTATCATGAGACGGTACTGCTTCAATTACCAAGGTGCTATTAATCGACGTGGTTTCGAAGTCCTGTTATCAGGCTTCCCTGTAGTGATGCGGATCCTCACGTACTTATCGACGTGCATTGCGTGTGTTGGACCTGAGTATGAAGCGTATGTTTGCTTCACTGTCCAACTATGTTTTGGATAGAAAGTAATACAATTTAAAATACTAAAGGCTACTTGGGTGGACCAACCACGAGGCCGGATCTTCATGAATAGGAGACCTGACGTTGAAGCGTCCACGCATCGCAACGTCCGAAGCCTGTCGAGGCTATGCGAGAAATGTTATTTGCGGACCAAGACACAGCATATTGAAACCGCTACAGAGGAAACAAACCGACTCAGAAAGCATCTGTACTGAAGCACAAACAAAACGATGCACCGCCATCGAAGACACGTTGACGAGAAAGACCTTCTTGAACAGAGAAGACGCTTTTAGATGTAAGACCAACAAAGTCAAGCTTCTTCCACCCACCATGCCCTTCTCAGGACGAGGCTCAAGAAGATGCTCCGGCTTAATCGTGATCTAGAGGTCTGCTGTTCGCCATGGAGACAATGTACCGCGAACCCATGGTGAGAAGGGAGCTCAGTTACAGTAGGAAATCCTAGCTGTCGTCAAGGCGGTGGTCCTACTGTCTGTAAAGACGATACTCTCCCTGAAATTTGTGGCATCGAGATCGCCTCTTGTCGGTGTTTTTAGAAGTTCGAGTCTCTCATACCCTAAGCTGTATTCGCAGAGCTGAGAAGCCTCAGCCTGTGTCGTCCAGTCCGAGCAGCGGCAGGACTACACTGCCGGTGACATTGTAGCTGAATGCCGATCTTGAATCTGATGTCTGCGCACACAAGTCGTGTGTTTTTGTGAGCAGTTGAGTTCGAGGGAAACCGTGAGACTCGCCAGCACCGGCAAGAGTTGCCCGATATCCGTTCCTGCCGCGTCCAAACGCGGCCCAACGTCTCCCAGCGCAATAATGCTCAACTGCCGTTCACGAAAGCAACTGTGTCCTCCAAACCCACGAATCTCTTTGAGTCTTGCCTCTCACACTCCTTTGAGCTCCTCGGCGTTTCTTCCCTTCGGTCAAGATGCCTACCATGTGGCTTTCAGATTCGCAAAGTCAGTATGAGCAGCTGCCCTTGTTATGCGACACTGAAGCACTTTTACAAGTCTGACACTTTTCACCACAGAGATAGGCGTGGCCTTCTGTTCTGGGGGTAGGTACGATGCACAGAGCCGACTTTGTGGATCCCAGTTGTGTGTCTGACACACGTTAAGGAGGTTTCTTCCTACTGGGTGGAGTCATGATGTTTTTTGACAGAGCAATGTCAGTCCTAGAATTGCTACAAATTCCATAGAACGTCTACTGATGTGTACCAAGGCTCGCTATGGGAAACGTGAACCGAGCCTCCCCTTCAGGCGCATAGAACGCACCCTGACTCCCTCTTTCAGATCCTCTTCATCGCCGGCCTGACCATGATCATTGGCCTCCAAAAAACCGGCCGCTTCTTCGCACGCCGCCAAAAACTGAAAGGCACTGCCGCCTTCGTCGCCGGAATAATCCTCATCCTTGTGCGGTGGCCGTTCATAGGGTTCTTGGTGGAGCTATACGGGATATTCGTGCTGTTCGGAGACTTCTTCACGACAATTGCCGGATTTATGTACAACGTGCCTGTCGTAGGGCCATATCTAGCAAAGGCTTTGGTTTGGGCAGGGGAGCAGGCAGGTGGAAGACGACGGAACGCGGATTTGCCAGTCTAACAAGTGTTCGATGTGCAGTAACAGAAACTGCTGGAGCCTGGTAGATGTTAATAAGGCAGATACATGATTAGAAGCTGGCTTCTCACCAATAGAGCTCCCATGGCTTACCTCAATAATACAGCAATCGTGTTCTTTAGATCTAAACCGCCTATTCGTCGCTTTGCCTCATTTGAGCACTGTATTCGCTTTCCTGACCTCCAACAATCGCTCTATGTCCTGTCCCGATAGTCTCTGAATGTATCCATAGACCTCTCTGTTGTGGTACCGTAGCTTCGTTTTAGGATCCGTGTACGGGGCGGGCTGGCTCGTGATGTCGCAATACCGTTTCTTCGAGGACGGGTGAATAGAAGGCGCGCCAAGGAGTTCCTCAAACTCAACCTTCGGTCCAATTGACAACGCAGCCTGCATCCGCTTAGAGAGAACTAGGCGTGAGAGGTCTTCAGAGGCCTCAGCAGGGTTCAGTTGAAGTGGTGTTGCGGCACTGCCTGACGCTGGCGGGAAGGGCGTCGAAGCGCCGCTGTTGGCTTGAGTATTGATGTTCGTAGCATCTCTACGGGACGCATCGATGGCCTGTTTAACTGTCTTGTTTCGACGTTGAGGAGGCTTCCAGTGCGGCTTGCGCCAGGGTTTCGAGACGGCGTAGATGTCGAGCTGGTTCAAAAGAGCATCGTGGCCGCCATCTATGGAGGCTGCCGCGAGTGTGGTTGGCGCCATAGTACCACCCTAAGGACTGTCGCCGACTTTCGCAAAGAAGATGAGCGGAGGGCACTGGCAACAAGGAAGAAGAGAGGCACTGGTGGTGAAAGCGGCTCAGATGCACGGAAAGCTTGATTGGACAAAATCGCTCGCGTAGCGCGTCTCCTAGAGTCAAGGCTAATTGATGCGATGTAAACACTCGAGACGCAAGAACAGCAACATCAGCGCCTTACTTCCTATTGTCTCGGGCTGAATGTTATGTTCGTCTTGAACGAAAGACCTAACAGAGCATACACGATCTTTGTGGGTTGAGAGTAGGCCATCGATATGGTCAGTATATATCGTTGTTGACTGGTAGCAACCAGTGAACTGACATGCGATTTTGTAGGAGAGCCCACATGAGCACCAGCAGAACGTATTGCTCTCTCGGATTGTGACCAATGTGGTATGACAATATTTACTACCCACATCGCCCTGTGCCGTATCTAACATGTCGTATAGGAGAAGCTCAATGAAGCCATAATGGTCCTGAACAAGAGCCTGCAGGTCAGACAGCCAGACAGTCCGCAATTGTTGCTCTCCCTGCTGATGTCTCTTCTCAGGACATCAATGTTCAGAACATGAACGTGGAGTTGGTAGCGCAGATGTTCAAGAACTATCAATCCAGTGTGCTCTTCCATCTCGAAGGTACACGAGTTGGGCATTCACAAAAGCCAGACAGACCACTGACTTGGCACTGATAGAAACGGGCAACCTTAAAGAGCCATCATGAACGCTATCATATTCATGCTGGAGTTGGTGTTTGAGGAGTCCCATAGGAGAGCTTCGATGTACAGCGCTTAGCGCGCTTAGCAGGCGCTTGACCACATCGCACTTCGATAGCAAAGGAGGAAGCTACTTGAGAATAAACATGTATTCACACAACACCAAGCTTCGTCGCAACGTCCGCTACTCTTCTGATGCCCGTCCGCCGTGACATGTAATAAGACCAGGCTGCCATCTAAGCACTGAACTCCACAATCATGCCACACCCAACCATGGACAACCAGGAGAACTCGCTGAAACCTCCACCTAAGAATATCTGGTTTCTCGATGATTATCCTCCGTTCACGGGTGAGGGGCGCCAACCTGTGGATGCATCGGGATATCACAGGAGCAGTCCAGAGGACGCGATCGTTATTGACAATGGTGAGAAGGAGATGCCGCAACAGATCCAATTCGCGGTCCAGCTTGCCTAGACGCACAGCGCTTCTGGTGGTATCAAGCTACGGCGTACATGTCGATGTGTCTTGGATTACTGCTGACGCGCCAATGATGCACAGGTACCTCCACTGTCCGAGCCGGGTGGTCGTTCGACAAAGACCCTCGCCTGTCGCTGGATCCAGTCATGGCACGATACAAAGACCGCAAACTCAACCGGATGTTCCAGTTCGTGGGAGCAGACGTGTACGCCGACGGAACCGCTCGAGGACAGGCGAAGGACATATACGAGCCGGGCACCAACATCGTCAACAACTGGGATGTTCAGGAGGGCGTTCTAGACTATATCTTCATCAAGCTCGGTATCAATGGCAGGGACGG
>NAJN01001279.1:0-12499 GCA_005059845.1 Cryomyces minteri
TCTTGGTCAGCTCTGAACCGGATGGCACGTCATGTGGCTGCGACAAAACCTCCGTAGCCTCCACCAAAGCAGTACTCGAGTCCTCCAGGTCTGTGGGGGGTTTGGAAGCGCCGACAGAATCAGTAAGATTCTCAACGTCTCCGTGGGGATGATCGGTATCAGGCGCAGAGTCGGGGGATGCGATCGGTGACTGGGTCGTAGTAGCTGTGGGTTCTTCGCTGAGTGTGTCGACTCTTCTACGCTTAGGGGGGTTCATGTCTGCGATCTCACTGTACCCTCTCGGTACACATAGTCGTGGTCTTGGCATGTGCCTTAGGTCGTCTGCCTTGTATTTGAAACCTCGAATGCTATGGATTGTGCAACCGCGCTCAACGATGTTGTCCGGAATCATAGGCACGTCGAGAGCATAGCAGGAGTCTCGTACAAGATCAAGGTATTGCAGATTCTCAGGGAGATTGTCTGCAACGCGCGTCATATCTGGATGAATGATGTCTTCTAGATCTTGGCCTATGTCTTCTGTAAGCCACAGCCGGGAGTGCGCAAACTTGGGCTAACTTACGGTTGTAATGCTCCCGGATCCAATCAACGAGGAGTGACTCCTACTTGGTCTACGCCGAAGACTCAGGATCTTGAGCACGAGGATGAGAGGGGCCTTGACTTCTTGCTCAGGAGTTTCATTCTTAACAAAGCAACGAGCGATCTTGACTGCCCAGTCCAAGTGTTCCAGCGGTATAAGCTCGAGTCCTCTCATGCCTTCTTTCAATTCTGGAAACAGTGCCCGACGTAGCGCTACACAGCGCTCGTATAGTCCAGTACTCTTCCTGCTCTTGTCAAAGATCTCGAACTCTGGGTATATCCGGAATAGACCCTTGTCCACAAGATCCACTAGCGGAAGGCGGCGCGACGTGACATCCTCGTACCTGATTACCCCGTGTGAGAGGAACTCGTGTGTGAACTTCCTTGGATGCAAACCCGTCCTATCATGATTGCCCCAACCGCTCCAACCCAACACTTCGTAAGCCTTCCACAACGCGGGAGCGTTGAAGAATGAGACAGATCGACCAGCTGTGCTGGTTCTCGTCGTGACAGTCGTAGCTCTCCTCGTATCAACCATAGCAATGTAACACCCAGACTGGTGCTTTCGGTGTCTTCCTAGAGCATGCTCGAACGCGAAGAGAAGTGAGTTTGTCCAGGACAAGACCTCGTCGGCGTTATAGTCCTTCCACAGGAGGTGATTCCCCAACATGTACTTGAATTCGCCAACAGACATGTCATATATTGTGGCGTGACAATCCCGTTCTAGATACTTGTCGGCTGCCGGTTGATACACACTCATAGAACTATACCCCTTAGTGTGCTTTGTGCCCTCTAAAGAGTAGGCGCGGAAGAGAAACATAGGAACGCTTTCCCGAGATGCTAAGTTCAATAATCAATAACAAACCCAATGTATTCGGTGCTCTAAGGGATCCTTCACCTTCTAGGCCGCTGATCACACTCTGCGAAGGCTTTCCAGCCATTAAACTGTCTTGTCGTAACCAATTAAGCGCTTCGTGGTAACGCTCGTCTCCTCCGCGTCCAATCCTCAAGTCAAACAGGGCGTTACGCGCTGGGTACTTGTGCACTGGAGGGTCATCCAGCAAAAGCTCTCTTCGTCTTTTCTTCCATTCGAACTCTTCTGTAGCTTCCTCTGTAGAGTGTTGTGAAGCGTCCTCAGGTCTGTTACCGCTGAACTTACGCTTGCGTTTGTGAATGGCCAACAGGTGCTGGGTCCTAGCGACGACGCTGGTGCGCGACTTGTTCACCAATATTGAAGGAATTTCAGCGGTTGCCATCTGTTTGGTCTTTTCGTGGGAAGCGTTGTTCTCCAACAAGATCTGAGACGATGCCGACTCGTACTCTCTTGTGACAGCGATCGTCTGCTCGTCTGCTTGATTCATGGTGTCTGACATGACGAATGCAGTGAACAGTGCGGCGGCGCAGAACGGTCGATTGGATGGGACTGCGGTGAAAGATGTGCTAGGTGTGATAACAAAAACTTGGGTTTCCTACGGCGCTCACAAATCTGATTCAGTGAGTGATTCAGGATGAGGATATAGCAATGCAATGGTTGTTCGACAGGCGAGTTTTTCTTGAAAAGGATTGAGAGGTCGTTGCGACGTTGCGAAGAGATAGAGATAGTAGGGGACACTAGATGCTATATGGCCTTGGGCTCACTCTTGAGTCTTGTCAAGTTCAGAAGCTATGAACCGCTGACAACGTTAGCGATTGGATTCGTGTTGTGACAAGGAGATATGAGTGAAGCACTGAGGCTGAGAATCGACTTGACAGGTGAAGGTGAACCTTAGATCAGTGTCTCCTGAAGTAGGATACAATCTGTAGACGAGGTGTCGCTTGTTGTTGTTGTAGTTGTCAAAATCCCATCTAAGAGGTGAATGTGGGAAGAGAGATCAATGGCTGTTAGAAACGATCCTGTTGTAGGCATATGTAAAAGCGAAGGGATATCAGGAAGGTTGAGAGCTAAGGCAGTAAGAAGCCGCAGCTTTGTTCTGAAGCAGTGTTTCAGGGAGTTCTCGATCTCCGAGACAATCTCAGTGACAACGAGATTTGCACGAGGTTGATCTGCGATCGGTTTGCGCGGTGAGTGAAGTGAGCGAAGACGATGTTCGGACGAAACAACTGCGGTCCGAGTTGTGTTGTTCAACTCAAGCACGACGAGGCCCAAGGCAGCAGTAGCAACTGATGGAGGCACGAATGGTGAATGGAACAAAGCTGGGTAGCGGAGGTTATAGAAGAACAGTGAGACGCAACTGCTGAGTCAAATCGAATCACTGAGAGTATAAAAGCTCTCGACCGCAGCACATCCGAAGTCCAACAACAACGCAATCGTGAGAGTAGGTACAACGCAACAATGAGACAGAGACCAGTAGACAAGCTTGCCAAAGGAGGCGGGCAAGATGGACATTCTGAAAAAAAAAAGAGTATACGTGGATACCGAAAACGGGCAAAATGATCAAGCTCTCCTAAGACCACGGTGCAAATGAGACTATACGTTGCGATGGATTGGCGCTGTTGAGATACAAGTACCGCTCATTGTACTGTCTCAACACTGTCTCAATAGGGGAATACCACCCACATATCGTGCAGCGAGCTCAGATACTACCTGTACATTGATCTCCTGCAAGCTTTGACTGAGGTCTTTGCGAGCAACATCAAAGTCCACCGGCTACAGGGAACAAATTGAAACCACTGTCAGGAAAGACCATGATGTAGACAAAGCACGTTCGTCTATCTGGACGCCCGTCGCATTTTCAATCGCCCTTGCCTGTCTCAATGCGTTCCATAACTCTTGCGCCGGAGCTAGCTACCACGCCAATGCTATATCAAGCCGGACAGCGAACGCATCACGAACGGTCGTCAGTGCTAAGTCTTGCCTGTGCAAGCAGCTAAGAAGAGGGCAACAGTTCCGCGCGTGTGCGCTTAGACGATAGAGGAAAGGCCACCAGTTGGAGATGTTCCACAGTATCGATGCCAACGTCTGCAGACTCAGTCGTGAGCGCCACTGCAGCGTCCCTGCATGTTTCGTAATCTTCAAGCGAAGGAAGAATTCCATGAACGGGAGAGCGGCTTGTGTCCGACGGGCGGAGGGAGGTTGTCTTCCCACAGCTCATGCGAGACATGTCGTTCCTTTGACGACGGGCACACGATACAAAGTTGCGGAGAGATCGGCGCCCGCGATCCCAGCGCCACGCGACGATCAGATTCACAGATCTCAACGCCACGATTTGGCCTCTGTGTGTTGGGTATGGAGCCGGGCAGGCCAGGCGGGCCACAAGAACAGGCGCTCTGGGGCTTCCTCTGCTCTGTCCAGTTCCTCAGCTGCTGCTTGCCCCGAACAGCATCTGACGGGCTACTGGATCGCGCTTTTGCTACCCCAGAACTACCGAGGGCACCGCATGGCAGAGCATCTGGCACTCTGAAACTTCTGAAGCGGCTCGGCGCCTCCCAGGGTCATGACATCATCAATCATCCAAGTACCTTAGCCTACCGCAACATATCGACGTCGTTTCTGCTCGTCCACACCTTACATGTCTAATTCTTTGCTGTACATATCTGCATCTCTATTCTTATACCTTGTCTCGAACCACCACACCCAATGCCCGCCCGTCGACTGTCGCGCAGACCAACAGCGTTAACCGTCCTCGACTGCGCCCCTAAATCGTATAGCCAATGACTGACACGCCACTACCCCATGGTCTTATTCACAGTACAGGAGATCTCTCAAGCCAAAAACCACTGGCAGAAGCCATGGCTGAGCGGGACGAAGACGAGGATGACTCGTCTGCTGTGCCGCCGCCGATCGGCGATGGCGTATCCCTAGCCGAAGAAATTGACCATATCAAGAATCTAGTTAGCTTGTCTTATTCCGGGAAATTTGAAGGCTTCAGCCATCAAGTATTTAGACGCGCATTTCAGGTGAACATTAGTCAGTCCCAGATATTCCACGAGCTCGACCAGCTCAAGGAGAGGATCAACGGGTCGCTTGGCCTCCGCTCAGAAATCACCGACCAGAAACAGGTTGCCCAAGAGGTGCGGTCCAGAGAAGTTGAAGTGTTTGAGGAAAGAATAGGGGCGCTCAAGAAGGAAAACGATGAATCGCTCACCGCTCTGGACGACGCTAATTTGACAGACGAGAGAGACATTCTACTAAAATCTACCAGAAAAACCCATGACGAGCTGGAGAAGTGTAGAGCACACACTAAGCAGCTATCCACTTCGTTGCACGAGGCTAGTTCCAGGGTCGATCATGCCACAGTAGAGAGGCAAGCCGCAGCCACTGCAGTGGAAGACTCGCGGAAGCAGATCATCAAACTGGAAGGGCTCTACGCCCGGGCTTCGTCTTCACTGACTGACGCTCAGCGGGAAACTGAAGAGTTGAGGGCATCGCAAAGCCAGTTGTCAGACTCACTTGACAATGCCAAGGCACGGATCAAGCAACTGGAGGTACGAGACGAAGAGTCTTCCTTCACCATAGCGAACCTGGAACAGCTTGGAGAGGAGACATCCCAATCTCTCAAGGCAGCAAATGACCAGGTCATTACGCTTCAAGAAGAGTATCGCAAGGTCACTGAGCTACTTCAGCATTCCAAGGAAGACTATGCGTCCCTTCAGCAGGCAACATCTGACGAAATCTCCGGACTGAAGCGTTTCAACGAGGAAGCTTGCGCAATCTCCGGGCATGCTGAAGAGGAGATCGTAAAACTACAGGAGCAAGTGCGAGACACGTACTTGTTCGCGCAGCAATCTAAGGAAGAATCCGAGGCCGAACTGCGTCGCGCCCAGGATGAGATTTCACGGCTCACGGAACTCCGTGATGAACGTTCAAGGGAACTAGATGAGATCAAAAGCCTTGTGGAGCGACTGGAGCGAGAGAAGGCAGATGCAGCTCGACTTCACCAAGACTCCATGCAGAAGCTCATCCTTGAGAAGCGAGATGTCGAGGCATCTCTTCATGAGAAGGAAAGAGAGACGCAAGAAGCCAGAGAAGAGATGGACAAGGTTCTCGTTCGAAGCACTACTGAGCTAGCCGCGAAAGACCAGACATTACGTGAAGCTGAAGACCATCACTCTGTCGCTTTGGCCGAAGTGACTGAGCAACTGCGAGTCAAGGAGGACGAAATCAAGACACTCGGTGAGCAGAACGTTCATGGGCTGAACGAAAAGGAGCAGCAACTACGAGATGCAGAAAACCGACATGCTGTTGCTTTGACCGAGCAAGTCGAACGAGCAAGGGCTGCAGAGAACGAGACAGCGCAGCTTCGAGATCGACTTGCTGCTACTCTAGCCGACAAGATCGAGAAATTGCAAGCTGTAGACGCCGAGATGAAAGGTCTTCGGGAACAGAGCTCTGCTGCTCTGGCCAATAGAGACGAGCAGCTCAAGAGAATGCATATCACTGTGAGCGAAAGGGACGAGAAGCTAAAAGAACTGTGGGCTGCTCAAAACGATAAAGATAGACAGGTCAAGAGCTTAAATGCCGCCCTGAGTCACGAAACCGAGCAGCTCAAGAGACTCAACACTGTTCTGAGCGAGCGAGATGAACACGTGCGACGATTGGATGCCACTCTCGAGGAAAAGGACGTACAACTCAGGGAACTGGACGTCATCCTAAAAGAGCGAGATGAGAGACTCCAAAATCTGGACACTGCTATGACTGACAAAGATGAGCATCTCAAGCAACTGGATGTTGCTTTGGGCGGGAGCAGGAAGGAGATCGAGCGACTAGAGGCTACTTTGAGTGAGAAAGAGGACCAGATCAAAGAACTGAAGGCGGATCTACATGAAAAGGCTGAGCAGCTTAAGGAGCTGAACGCAAGCCTGAGCGAAAAAGCCGAGCAGTTGAGGAACTTGAATGTTGCCTTGGAACAGAAGGACGAGGAGCTAAACAAACTGAAGATCTCTTTGGGCAAGAAGGACGCACAGCTCAAAGACCTGGATGCTGTGCTGGGGGAGAAGAACGAGGAGTTGAAGAAACTGAACGCTGCCGTCGATGAAAAGGAGCAGCACCTCAAGGCAATGATCGCTGCTCGGGACAAGCAAGCGTCGGAGCAGAAGCGGCTGCAAGATCGTCTGGACTCGATGAGCAACGAGCTTTCATCAAGAGTTCGCGAGATCGAAGAGGCAAGAAAAAACCATGAGCAACAACTCAAAGACCGTGAAGACGTAATGAATGAGACGCTTGTCTCCAAGGTCCGAGAGCTGGAAAGCACGAAGACCGAACACGAGCGACAGACAGCAGATCTGAAACACTCTTTCTCACAGCAGCTGGCCGCGCTGTTTGACAAGATGGAGACTGTCCGCAAGGCGAATGCTGAGGCGGACAGTTCGGTCGCGGAAATGAAACAGTCGTACGACGACCAGCTCGCGGATAAAGATGGTGAAATCGAGACTGTGCGACGAAAGTATGAGCAGCAGCTGCAAGGCCTGGAAGCTGCTTACGATCAGCAGATCAAGGACCTGGAAGCTGCTCACCAGCAGACTGTCAAGCAGTTGAACGATTCACGAGGGCAGCTGGCAGCGAGGAGCGCCGAACTCGATGAGGCGCGGCAACGTTTCGAGCAGCAGATCAAGGAGCTCGAGGACTCTCATGCACAGCAGAGGCGGGATTTGTCCCGAAAACACGAAGAACGAGTGGTGGCAAAGGACGTCGAACTCCAGACACTTCGCTCACAGCATGCAAAGGAAGTTGAAGATCTGAAGGCCTCGCATGAGCAAGCGGTCAAAGAAACACATGAGTCGCACGCCCACCAACTAGCGTTGAAAGACACCGAAGCCCAGAGTCTGAGAAGCCGTTATGAGCAGCGCGAAGGGGACCTGAGAGCTGCTCATGAAGAAAGCATTCTACAGCTGAAGCAGTCGTACGACGAGCAGCTGGCAGCGAGGGACGCTGAGCTCCAAGCTCTACAGACGCAGCACAAGAAGTACGTGGAAGACTTGAAGGCTTCTCATGAGCAATCGGCTAGGGCTACACATGAATCGTACAACCACCAGCTGGCACTGAAAGATAGCGAAGCTCAAGGTTTGCGGAGCCGTTATGAGCAGCGGGAGGAGGATCTGAAAGCTGCTCACGAAGAAAGCATTTCAGAGCTGAAGCAGTCACACGACGGACAGCTTGCGGCGAAAGAAGCCGAAGTCAAGGCTCTACAGATGCAGCGCGCAAAGCAGGTAGAAGACTTGAAGGCTTCTCATGAGCAAACGGCTAGGGCTACACATGAATCGTACAATCACCAACTAGCTCTGAAAGACACCGAGGCTCAAAACTTGCGGAGTCGCTATGAGCAGCGGGAGAAGGAGTCGAAAGCTGCTCACGAAGAAAGCATTTCAGAGCTGAAGCAGTCATACGACGGACAGCTTTTAGCGAAAGAAGACGAACGCAAGGTCCTGCAGGCGCAGCATGCTGAGCAGTTGGAGATTTCGAAAATTTCGTACGAGCAAAGGGTGAAAGATATGCAACAGTCGTACGATGAGCAGCTTGCAGCAAAGGAAAGCCATCTCCAGGCTCAGCAGACTCAGCATGCGAAGCTACTGGAGGATGTGGAAATATCGGCCGAGCAAAGAGTCAGAGAGCTGCAGCAGTCGTACGACGAGCAGCTAGCCGCGAAGGAAGCCGAGATTATGAGCTTGCGGACGCAGCACGTAACAGAGTTGGAAGACCTCGAGACTCTGTTTGGACGACGGATTGAGAAGATGCAGCAGTCGCACAAAGACCAACTTGCACTACAACACAGCGAAGCCGAGACCTCTCGAGTTGCTTACGAGCAGCGAGAAAGTGAGATGAACGCTTCTCATGAGAAGGCTATGCTGGAACTGAAGCAATCGTACGAGGCGCAACTCGACTCCTTGCGTAACAACGCCGAGGAGAGCATGCGGCGGCACGAGAAGCAGATCCAGGATCTCGAGATGTCCTTTTCGCAACGGAGTGCAGAAATGCTGCAATCACACAACGCAGAAGTCGGCGAAATGGACCGCAGTGCAGCAGAAGCACGTCGAACATACAAGCAGCGCCTTGAAACTATGGAGAGCTCTCACGCTGAAGCTGTGACTGGATTAGAACGCCACTATAGCAACGCGCTAACGGCAAGAGACCAAGACGCTGAGGAAGCTCGGCAACAACACGAGCAGCGGGTAAACGATCTCAAGGCTGCATTCGCAATTGAGCTCGATGGGAAGAATCGCGAGTTAGAGACTGCCCTACGCGATGCGAGATCTCTTCTCGATGCTGCCGAGGAGGCGGCAAGGACGGATCTTGAAGACGCTTGCCGTGACCGCGATAAAAAGCTGCATGAGGTCAAAGTCGCATATGATACCAGCATATCGAAGCTAAAAGACGAGTTGAGCAATACACAGAGAGCGTCGACCGAGATGCGAAAGTCGGCCAGTGATCAGATAGCTGAGCTAGAGAAAACCCATCAGCACGCGATACAAGATCTGAAGCAGACAATGGAACAGAAAATCGTCGAAGCGGAAGAAGCGCATGACCAGCATCTCCGAAAGATGCGAGACGAAGCCAACACTAAACTCACCGAGATGCAGCAGCGTCACGAAGAAGTTCTAAATCGACATCGTCGAGATGCCGCGGCAGAGCTTGAGTCTCTGAAAGCAACCCACGCCCAGCAGACAAGGGAATTCGAAGTCAAGCTTGCTGTTGAAGTTGCGCAACTCAAACAACGCCACGAAGCTCAGACACTCGAAGTCCAGAAAGCTGCTGAGATGACACTCGCCACTGTAGGCGAGGGTTATGCACTCCAGCTGATAAAAGCTGAAGAGGACCAAATTTCTCAGCTCAAGCAGAAGGAGCAAGAATGTGAAGCACTCGTGAAGGAAGTCCAAGGGAAGGCCGACAGCAAACTCGCCAGTACGGAGGAAGCTCACGCGAGCCGAATGCGGAAAGCGGAGGAGGACTATGCTGCACAGCTTGAGAAACTGAAAGAACACCATCGAACGGACGTACTCAAGACAAAGGAAGACGCGGATGCCACACTGAATAGTGTGAAGCAGGCTCATGCGCTTTTCATTGGTGATATGGAAAAGAAACATTCTGTTCAAATCGAGCACGCGAATCAGAGATTCGAACAAGAGTTGCTCCGGGAACGGAAGGCGGCGGAAGCTGAAGCTGCAACGACAGAGGAGAAGCACCAGCAACGTGTACAGGAGCTCGAGGATACCAGGCAGTCCGAATTGGCGGAAGCGCAACGTGTGCACAGCGAGGAGCTTTCGGAGGCACACAAGGCCGCACAAGCCAAGCTGGAAGAGTTGCAAATCGAGCATGAGAAGCGTATACGGCAGCTTGAAAGATCGAGAGAACTGAAAATTGCCGACATGAAGCGCATGCACGAGCAGCACGTTTCCGAAGCACTTGTGGACCGCCATGCTGCCGAAGTGATGTTGGCAGAGACGAAAAGAGGGCACGAGCGACGGATACGTGAATTGGAGAAATCAAAGAGTCAGGAGCTTGCCGACGCAAGCCGCAATCACGAGCGACAGCTCTCTCAAGCTCGGGAGGAACATTTTGTAGCTGAAGCCAGATGGACGGATGTTCAAAAGAAGTACGAGGAGCGAATAAGGTGCATTGAGCAGACCAAGCAGTTTGAGCTTTCAGATGCACGAAAAGCGCATGAAACCCAGCTTTTTGAAGCACGGGAGATGCAGCGTGTTGCCGAAGCAAAACTCATCCAAGCCCAGAAAGAGCATGAGCAACACATAAAGGAGGTTGAAGAAGCTTCCAGCGTCAGCATTGCAAGTGCAGGACTGAAGCACCAGCAGCTCGTCAGAGACCTCGATGCGCAGCATACACGAAGCATCGAGGAGGTCAGGACAACTTTGGAAGAACGGCTTGCTGATCTGAATAAGATCCATGAGCAACGCGTCAAGGATACCGAAGAGGCTTCGAAAGCTAGGACTGCAGTTGCCAAACAAAGACATCAACAACATACGAATGAGCTCGAAGCGAAGCATGCGCAGCACGTCAAAAAACTAGAAGAATCGTGCAATGCCAGAATTGCAGGCGCTGAGAAAATCCGGGAAGAAGTTGTTCAGAGACTGGAAGGAAAGCATCAAGAGCACATCAGTGGGATTGGAGAGGCGTGGAAGGTCAAGATTGCTGACTTAGAACGAACGCACGAACAGATTGTCGTCGAGCTAGAGCAAAAGCACGACCAGAATGTTGAGCAAATTGAAGAAGCTTCGAGAGCCAGGCTTGCAACTGCTGAAAATGCTCATCGGCAAGTCGTTACGGAGTTGATGGAGCAGCATGAGCAAGTTACCAGAGAGCTACAAACAAAGCATGAGCAACACGCCACGGAGATCCAGAACACCAGTGAAATCAGACTTGCAGACGCGCATCAAAAGCACACGTTGCAGCTCAATGCGACGCAAGAGGCTCATAGGCAACGAATCAAGGAAGAGGAAGAGGCCTCAGAAGCTCGTATTGCGAAAGCGCAACAACAGCTTGAGCAACATGTCGAAGACGTGAGGATTCAGCATGAGCAACACACCAAGGCCGTAGAATCAAACTCTCAGCGAGCTGTCTGGGAGGCTGAGAAAGCCGCTGAAGCTAGACTTACCGACGCTGCCCAGAAGCATAGACAAGAAGTCAAGAATCTCGTCAAAGAGCATGAAAGACGTGTCAAAGAGCTGGAAGAAGCCACAGAAGTCAGGCTCGCCGATAGCGAACGCAGTCACAACGAACGTATCGAGCATGTGAAACAGGTTGGCTACGCTCAACTCCTGGAAGCCAAGGAGAAGCATGACCAGACTGCACGCCAACTCGAGGAATCAGCTGGGTCACGGCTGGCGGAAGCCCAAGAGTCCCACGAGAGACGACTTTCTGAGGCCAAGCGTGATAGCGACATCAGATTGGACGAGGCGGAGCAGAAGCATGCGAGGTATGTTGGAGAGCTTCAAGCCGCTGCCACAGCCGACCTCGCTCAGACGCAAGCGAAGCATGTCAGTGCTATCAAGAGCCTCTCCGAAGCAAATGAAGCCCGAGTCTTCGAACTAGAGCAAGGTCATCAACAAGGCCTCACTGAAACCAGACTAGCTGCGGAGACGAAGTTCAACGAGGCAGAAACCATGCACGCGCAGTACCTTGCAGAGGTCCAGGCAGCCGCCAAAGCTGAGCTTGCTCAAAAAGAGGAGCAGAATGCTTATGCCATGAAGCGCATAGTAGACGCAAACGAAGCAAAGATTTCGGAGCTGCAACATTCACACAGAAACCAACTCTCAGATGTTCAATTAGTCGCTGACACCAAGCTTGCTGATGCTGAGAAGAGATATGCGCAACAAGTGAAGCGTCTAGAAGAGTCCAGCCAAGCACAGATTGCCCAGATCCGGGAGGCACATGAACAACAGCTTGCTGCGGTCCAACGTGCCTCAACAGCGAGGCTCGAGGAGACGGAACAAAGCCATGCCGAACATCTGAAGGCTCTGGAGGCAGCTAGTGAGGCGCGGAATGCTGAAGTCGAGCAAGCACACCAGAAGCAGCTCGCTGAGATCCGGCTTGAGGCTGCAACGCAGCTTCGAGAAGTAGAGCAAAAGCACGCCGAGCGTGCGAAGTCCCTGGAGGCAGCCAGTGAAGCGCGGATCGTTGGATTACAGCAAGCGCAATTTGATGCGCTTGCTGAGATGCAGCGAGCTGCTGTAGCCCAGCTGCAGGAAGCACAACAAAAACATGCCGAAGAACTGAAGTCTCTAGAGGCAGCAAGCGAAGCACGAAATGCTGAAGTTGAGCAAGCGCACCAACGGCAGCTATCCGAGACCCAACACACGGCTGCAACAAGACTTGAAGAAGCCGAAAGGAAGCACGCAGAACATGTGAAGAGCCTTGGAGAAGCAAGCAGTGCGCGAATTGCGGAACTGCAGAAATTGCACGAAGGGCATTTGGCGGAACGTCAAAACATATCTGGTGCGGAACTTGCAGAGCAAGAAGCTGCTCACAAAGAGA
>NAJN01000128.1:0-35346 GCA_005059845.1 Cryomyces minteri
GGCGGATCTAACAACTTCGGAATAGTGACGCGATTCGACTTCAAGACCTTCGCGTCTGGACCGTTCTGGGGCGGCAACATCTACTACCCGATCACGACCATGAAAGAACAGACCAACACATTCACCAGCCTTGTCGCCTCGCCGGACTACGATCCATACGCCGCACTGATCCACTCCTATGCTTATACCTCAGAGTCTCAAAGCTGGATCGTTGTCAACAACCACCAGTACACCAAAGTCCCTACAGTGTCGTCCCCAGCAGCATTCTCCGACTTCCTCCGCATAGAGCCCCAACTGTTCAACACGACGCGCGTGGCTACCTACTCGGATTTTACCGCCGAGTTCGACCTCGAGAGCCCCGCTGGACGCCGCAATATCTTCCGGACGTCGACGTTCGTCAACTCAGCCGCGTACATGTCCGTGTACCTCGACATCGCGAACAGCACTGTCCAGCCTATCCGCAACGTCGCCGGCCTGGTCTGGTCTCTCACGTTCCAGCCTCTCCCACCCGCCATCACATCCAAATCAGAAGGGCACGATGTGCTCGACCTCAGCCCGCACGACGGGGCTCTAGTCATCGCGTTGGTAACCGCCACCTGGAACAAGACCAGCGACGACGCGGCCGTCACTGCGGCCGTGAAGTCACTCGGCGCACGGGCCGATGCTAAGGCCGTCGAGATGGGCGTGGAGAACCGATTCGTCTACCTGAACTACGCGGCGAGGTGGCAGGACCCGATCGGTGGCTACGGCCCGGCGAGCAAGGCGTTCTTGCAGCGGGTGTCGAGGGAGTACGACCCTGATGGCATCTTTCAGAACAGAGTACCGGGAGGGTTCAAGCTGTGGGCACGGGAGGGGAGTGGTTGACAGGCCGGGTTGCCGGAGTGGTTGCGAGGCAGAGCGCGCGAGAGGACGGAAGGGGAGATCGAATCCTAAGGCTCGTTCCTCAACCCGTCAACTTGGCTTTACATGCAATTGTCTTCGAGTCTTTGATATTGACGTTCGAGCGACTGACTACGCGGTTCGCTGTAAGAACGCCATGAGGCTTTCGATTGCGAGTCGGCTCACACTCTATACGTTGAACAACCGACGAGGGGTATCATGCGCATGCAGAAACAGTGCTGAAGCCAAAGAACGCCGACCGCACCCCAAACCCCTCCAGATCCGCACATGGTAGACGCCGATCCCCCCCAGTGCTCTCACATCCTTCAGCACTTCAAAGTATTCCGTCCAAGTGATAAACTCCACGCAACGCGCTCAATCCGTCCTCGCCCCATCCATCCGGATCTCGAACACCTCTCCCGCCAGCTTCCGCACGCCCTCGTCCTCACTTGCCGCCAGCGCCTCCCTGATCCCCGCCACCGTCCGCGGCAGCAGGCCCCTCCCATCTCGCGAGTAGATGTCGAGCCCCGCGGGCGTGAACAGCGTCGAGGCGAAGTAGGTCACGACCCACTGCCGCCGCGTTCCGGGCCCTTCTGCTCCGGGTGAGGAGGACGGCGGCGATGGGGAAGCGGCTTCGTCTCCCCACCCAAGCACCTCCCAGTGGCTGCCTGCAATCACCAGCCAGCCCCGTCCGCGCCAGTCCCACGCGCCGACCCCGGCGGCTTTGTCGAGGCCGTGCACGGTTTTCAGCTTGGAGGATGTCAGGGTCTGGTAGGTGACGAGGTCGTCGAGGCGGTCGCTGTCGGCTCCGGCTGGTGCGGAGGAGGCGGTGGTGGCGGGAGGAGGGGCAGTCGTGGAGGCAGCGGAGCTCGGGAGAGGCGTGTAGGTGATGCGCACGTTGCGCTTGCTCTTCCACATCGGCAGCGTCGAGTGCGTGACGTGCCAGGTGCCGCTGAGCCATGCTGTCGGTGGGGGTGTGAAGCTTTGAGGGGGGGGGCGGAGGACGATGGGCGGAGTGGAGGATGGAGGCGGCAGTGAAGCAGTGGAGACGTCGTTGTTTGCGCTGGAAGCCATGGCGCCAGAAGCAGTCTGGAGCTGCTGAGGCAGATGGTCCCAGAGGCCGCAGGGTGACGCGTGTGTTGACAGACAGCCGATCAACACAGGGCTGGGAGAGCAGAGGTCGGCGGCCAAGAATAGGAAGGGAAGCGAAGGCGATCTCCCGTGTCAGATCTTAACGCCGCGTGAAGGCTCGACGGCAACCACAACCTCCGTGGCATCGACCGCGTCGGCTGGCTGGACTCGCCATCTCTGCGAGACGTTGCTGTAGCAAGAGCAGACGCTGATACACGAAGGGGCCACTGTTGGATGGAGCCGCTCCACTGTCCCATGCCTGTCGATACTGCTTGTTCCACGGCTGTTTCGGCATCTACATCATGAGCTGACGACAGCCCAAGACGGAGAGCGTTTCGGTGGGAGGCGCAGCGTTTAGTCAGATCGTCCAGCCTTCGTATATGGATGTCAGACAGACAGAAGTGCAAGACTGTCTCTGCGTTGTACCATACTACACACTCCCCGAAAGCATCTTCTCTTGCATTCGAAACATTTCAGCGTTTCTTTCGTTCCTTTCTTGATCTGCTCTTTCGACCTCACTTTCGCCGTACATACAGGTTTCCATACCCGAGTATCATTTCAGCGACTCTACCAGAAGCTCTACGACAAGGCCGTCGACAGCCATGTTGCGAACTATCTTCCGCACGGCTCTACTAGCCGGCTCCCTCCTCAACCTCGCAACCGCCCAAAGCACAACCGCCACCACAACCACGACCAGTGCGGCCAGCACGGCAACCGCGTGTAACAACTCGCCCGCCCTCTGCAACCGGGCGTACAACAACATCACGCAGCTGGGCGCGCACGACTCGCCCTTCGTGCGGGACGCCTCGACCTCCTACTCCATCTCTGGCAACCAGTACTACAACACGACGGTACAGCTCTCCGCCGGCGTGCGCCTGCTCACCGCGCAAGTGCACAACACCAACACCTCGGCCCCCGCCACCGGCGAGTGGCATGTGTGCCACAGCTCGTGCCAGCTGCTCGACGCCGGGCGCTTGCGCACCTGGCTCGGCGAGATCAAGACCTGGCTGGACGGGAACCCGTCTGAAGTGGTGACGCTGCTGCTCGTCAACTCCGACTCGGCCTCGGCCGCCTCGCTCGCCGCCGAGTTCGACGCCGCGGCCATCGTGCCGTACGCCTACGTCCCGCCGTCTCTCTCTACCGCCCCGACCGTCTGGCCAACCCTCGCCTCCCTCATCGCAAACAACACGCGCCTGCTGGCTTTCGTCGCCGATCTGCCCCCCGCCGCTGCAGCGGCGCCGTACCTCATGAACGAGTTCACCTTTATCTTCGAAAACGCCTACGACAACACCTCGCCCGCCAACTTCTCCTGCGCCGCCTCCCGGCCGACCAGCTACGCCAACAACGCGGGCGCCGCTCTGTCGGCCGGCCTGATGCCGCTGCAGAACCACTTCCTCTACGCGACCGAGGCCTTCGGCATCGAGGTCCCGGACACGGCCGCGCTGAACAACACCAATGCTCCCAGCGGCGCGGTGGGCAACTTGGGCGATGCGGCCAAGGCGTGCAGCGGCGCCTATGGCCGCGCGCCCACCTTCCTGCTCGTCGACTTCTTCAATGTCGGCCCGGCGATCGCGACCGTGGACGCGCTGAACGGGGTGGCGCGGGCGGTGGGGCGGAGCGGAGCGGGGACGTCGGCGGCGCAGGCGCCCGTTTCGTCGTCGGCTGGAGCGAGTGCGAGTGCGAGTGCGAGTGCGAGTGGGGGCGGCAGTGCGAGGGGGTGGGAGAGGATGGCGTGGACTGGAGCTCTGATCGCGACAGTGGCGGCTGCGATTGCGTGAGCAGATGAGACGGTCGTGGACTGGAGGGGATGAAGGCGGCTACGACGTGACGGCATTCTCGATGCGGCGGTGTGTATGTGCGGCCGCGGTCGAGGCTCAGAGCAACATCTTTACGGGCTCACGTGGCGACGATGAGGCCGGTGGCATGGCATGGCATCGTATAGCATAGCAACAGGCGTCTGGGTACTGGGAAGCATTCGACTGGGCGCATGGGAAAGTCAGAGGGGAGGGGAAGCGAGATAGCAGCCTTGGCAGGCGCGTTCGGATACAGGAGAGATACTGTACGAGAACACTTGTATATATACATACACATCTATGTGTGTGCGTGCTGAAACGAAAGTTGGTTGGTACAACCACGCCAGCGTCGCGAAGCCTAAGCCTACACGATAGCGCCATTGACGCGGCACCAGACCCCTCACCCCTCGAAAGCTCGCTCCCCACTGCCCTGGGCTCTCGCCCGGCGCAGGAGCTCAATCACCGTCAGCGCAGTGTCCGCATCGCCGCGCTGCCGGCCCTCGGCAACCGGCTGCGTCGGTGCGACGTGCGTGTCAGCGAGTAGCATGCTCGCCCACGCGGCGGTATCGACGCTGCAGGCGACATCTGGGCCCTTCAGTCGACGAGGCAGCGGTCTAGGCCCGAACAGCGCGGCGAGGAGGTCGGCTCTCGAGCCCGTCCCCGGCGCCAGCAGTGCCGGGTCGAGCTGGAAGAGCGTGCCGCTCCAGAGCGCCTCGGCGTGGCGCACCATCTGCTCGAGGGTGTACGGGTTCGCGGCGCGCGCGTTGACGTTGTCTCTGAACGACGAGCGCACGGGCCCGTAGAGCATCAGGAGGCGCTGCTTGACGACCTTGCGGACGGTGCTGGTTTGCACGAGCACGCCGAAGTGCTTGAGCTTCGCGAGCAGCGCGAGGCCGCGGGCCCAGGGTTCGCTTGCGGTGGGAGCCTGGTCCTGGGAGTCGAAGACGCGTTGTGGGGGCTTGAGGGACTTTGAGAAGGCGGAGCTGGGGACGGAGGTTTTGAAGCCCCACGCTACCACGGCGCGCTGGAAGGAGGGGTCGAAGATCTGTCTGAGCGGATGGTCTGAGTGGGAGGAGGGCAGAGACTTGAGGCGATAGGAGGCAGTGTCGCGAGGGTTGGGAGGAACCCCGTAAGCGGTCACCGCTCTCAACCGGCGTTCCAATGCTGTAGACGGCGAGTACCACGCTGCAAGCCACAAGCTGAGCCGCTCGAGCTCTTCGAAGCGGCCAGACATGCCAAATCGTCTGAGCACCTCTCGCCAGCGCAAGGGGTGCAGTTCACGGCCGGCTTGTAGATGGGCAAGGAATACGTTGGTCACCAGCCGCAAGTCGTCCTGATGAACCGCTACGGATTGTGGTCGTTTCCCAGGCTGGCGCAGTCGTAGGCAGTGGGCGTGGAGAGCACTGAGGGATTTGCGGTTGGCGTTGATTCCATGCATCCGCATGTCTTCCAACACCTGCACGAGGGTCTCCCAGTCGGGCTGCTGGATATGGCTCTGGAGGAGCAGATTCCAAGCCTCTTTGTCTGGGTCCGAGTGGAAAACCGTGAGCACCACCAAGGTTCTGTGAACTTGTTGCCAGTCTTTGATAGCAATAGACTTGTGAAGCAGTTCTTCCTGGAGGGTTCTGTCTTCGAAGACATCGGGATGCTGATCGCTATGTAGTAGATAGTGTAAAACCTCCGTCCTGCCGCCCTGTGCTGCCCGTTTGACAGCTCGCGAGAACACGGATTGGCCTATGGATATGCCCGCTTCCTCGAGAGCGGTGATCTTGCTAAAGATGAGTGCCGACGTTTGGGCTCGTCCTGCTAACTCACGCATGGCCATAGGGCCAATTGATTCGACGCCGAACATTCCCAGACCCCTGATGACAAAATCAATTGATAAAGCCTTAGTGGCGAAAAGCCGAGCGCAAAAGGCGTCGTCCAACTCTTTCGGCGCCACACCATGGCTCTCCCCTACCACACCACTCATCATCTCCCGCGAGAATCTCTTGTTTCGTAACTCCAGCCGTGCAGTCGTATTGATGGTCGGCGCATTGTCGTGCCGAGGCACAGGAGGTTGCCGATGGTATCCCAAGGCAATGTGCTTCATCGTCAACTTTGGGGCCATTGCTGCGGAAGGAGGATCATCATGTTTGATGAGATATTTATGCCACTGCCTTGCCTCGTGGAATGCGCCTCTGTCGCATAGTGATATTATAAGGGTATCATAAACGTCTCGTTCGTCACTTTCTAGATATATACGTTTGAACACCCCAGGCGAATTTTTGCTGTGTGCGGCTCCCTTGGCAAGGCGCTTGACGTATCCTTCTCGTGGTGGGTATTGGTCGAGCATGCGCCTGTGCCATCCATAGGTGTGAGGAGACTTTGTACGGAGCATGTGCCCAACAATGCTCTCGTACAATGGCTCGTAAACATCGTCTTTTCTGTGTCGCAGATCGACAGCGTACTTGTAAACACTCTCAAGCAGATCAGTCTGCTCAAAACCAGCTGTCAGAAAGGTTTCCCACATATAATTTGCATGTGTGCCGCTGATTGGTAGGTCAACATTACGCCTCTTCATGCCACTCCAGATGTCTCGAATGCCTTCGGTGCCATCCAATCTCTTCCGGAACTCCAGCAAGTGATGCCACAATTCCAAGTCATTCTTAGTCTCGAGCTTGTCTACTAAGCGATTCCCTGTACCGATGGAGGTTGCGACGTCCGATTCGAATCGCATACGATCGAACATAAATCGACGTGAAGTGGATATCGATGGGTCAGGCCCACAGTCTTCGGAGATCCGCTCAGCAGGTCGCAGTTCCGCTTTTGCAAGAGGAAATCTGCCAAAGACCTGCAAGACAGTCCTGACCTTGACATCCTCTTCATCTTCTGCGCTTTCCCTCTCTTCCCGTGGCATACTCGTGACGAACGTCGATGCATGTCTTTTCCCCCTGAGACGCCTTTTTTTGTAGGAGCATAGGCATGACGACTCAATGAATGGATTTGGCGATGTTGTGAGCTGTCGCAGGACTTGAAGCGCTGATGGGCTAGCCAGGAGCCTGTCGGGTGCCGGTCGCATTGCCTCACAGCTCCGAAGCAATAGCCCCTGTCCGGTGACATCTCATTGATATAGCCCCAAGCCTCCTCTTCTGGTCCAGTCTGCCTTGTACTGTGTGCAGGTGGCCTTCGAACCTGGAGCTGCGAAGACGTTGGTGTTTTCGACTTTCAAGAGCTGATCCGGGACCGAGGATAATCCGAATCTTGAACTGCGGACGACCCCAAGCTTCCTTCCTACGCACCAACGCCAACTGTTGCAACCACAATTGGCTCGTTGAGCATCTCGAAGTCAACCTCTCCTGGCATAACACTCGAAAAAACCACAATGGCTTGGGGGTAAGGACCTCCCGCCCTGCCGTCCAACGCAGCGCGGAGACAGCAGTCGAATACCTCTTTTTGGCTCGGCGTCGTGCTAACATGTCTTGCGCAACACAGCTACGTCAACCGCGAGAATCGCGTTCCCCATTATCAGCGTCTCTTCCAGAAGCATGACGGTGTCAGACAATGGAACAAGGTTAGCGCCCTCCGTGCGATCCGAGCATCGAGTGCTCGTCGTGGAGTGCCGTCTCGAACGACACCCATTGAAGCCGAGACGCCCGGCCTTCTTCGTCGGCCACTTGCAGAAAACATCAATGTTGGCTACGTTGGCGTACAAGAGAGGGCCAAGAGAGCTCAAGCTGACTGCTGCTTTCTTGCAGACTCCGAGGAGCCCGTACATGCTATATCCCTACTACGTCTTACTGTGGGGTAGCTTTGGAGGTACGTCAATCCTTGAAACTCAAACCGTTGCCCATCGGGATGACTTCTGTCTCTTGTTGTAGTCCAAGGCTGACTTCATCGTCGTAGGTGCGATGTACATGATGGTCCGGTTGACCTTGGTATGTTACGCCCATGCCAATCCCTCGCAGACTCCGAGCTCTACCATGAAAACCATTGCCGTGCTAACACACTCTCTCTCACAGGGACACAAGACATGGTTCTCCTCAAAGTAGATTCGAAGAGACAGTTTCAGGGTTGTGTAGTAGTTCGGGACGGAACGGGAGACGGCCCAGTGTATATCATGCTGCAAGAGATCCATTTCAAGTGTCCTGGCTCTGACGGATCAAGCTCCGTGTACATTTGACGTCGCATGAACTACTACTACTACATCACCTCCTGGAGCAACTCTCCGTGCTGTTCCTAGATTTTCCCCTTCTGAGGCGGTGCACCTTGCCATGCTCAGGCTGCTCAAGGATCTGGTGTAGTGTCACTGTGGTCACCACAACGTTACAACAGCTCGTCCATTTGCACGTAGTGAAGACTTCCGGTGATATGCAACGGTCTTGGCATTGTACAAGTCGAACGCACGCTAGCGTCATCTTGGTTCCGCACGTCTTCGTGAGCTTTGCTCGAAGCCAACACCACCCTTTCTTGTGAAGCGCTGCAGACCATTGCACTCAAGGCATTGCAACCGCTGTCACCCTCAGTTGTCGCTCTTTGCTTCACCGCAGTCAGAGGTATTGCTCATCCACTATGGCAGACTACCTCAAAGGTCTCTTTGGAGGCACAAAGTCGGCGGTGTCCTCCGCAGTCCCTTCAGCGGACGGTACGAAACCCTCGTCGAGCTCCTTCGGCCGATGCACTATTGACCTTCAGCTGACACTGACACTGCGCTAGACTTCGCCGATTTTGCTTCAGCTCCAGAACCCACACCTGTGCAACGTTCAGGCTCTGCACCCTCCGGCGCAAGTGCAGGATCCGCATTTCCCACCGGCAGCGTCGGATCACCACAGATCCCCTACACGAAACGGTACCGCGTCTGGGAGCGCGTATCCCCATCTGACTTCATCGTCGAAGCTTTTGTCGTCCCCTTCATTCTCGTGTTGATACTCGTCCATGTATGGGGCACGCGCACGAACCGCCGGAAAGCCAAGGCATGGATTCAAGCACACGCACCGGTGCTGCAGCAAGAGTTTGCATCCGTTGGCTTTAGCGGCCGCAGAGCGCCAACGATGGACAGCGTGCACGCAGAGGGCTTGCTGAAGGCGCTGGAGAGTGAAGATACCGTTATTCCGTCAGAGCTGTTGAAGGAGAAGTCTGCGAACGAATATGTCACGTACGCCACGGGCCGTCAAAACATTGCATTTGCGGACATCAAGCTCTCCATGCTCAAGCGCTACAATCCGCTGTCGATGCTCGGAGAGACGATCCTGGGTTTCTTCTTCGAAAGCTGGACTACGCCCTCAGAGCGCATGGAGGCTACACTCTACGCCTTCGACGGGAAAGAGAGCGATCTCGTGCCCGTGTCTCGCGCTAGAGCTGGCGAAGAAGTCGAACAGCGCAAGCGAAACGCCAACTCCACGTACGACGGATTCGTTTGGGCCGTTGTTCACAAGGACAAGATGAAGACCCTGAGAGATGATCGCTACGATATTTCTCTCACGACCACAAAAGACCACCCTAAGCTGCCAGCATGGGCGACTGTGATGAGCGAGAGCCCAGAGATCACCGAGGCCATGTTGACGCCCGAATTGGTCAGCGCTGTGACGGAAGCTGGAGAGGCCATGGAGGCATTGATAATCACTGATCAGCCCATCGATCAACCCAAGAAGTAAGTCTCGCATCGTCTCTCAGACCACAATATACAACCCGGCTAAGCAACGACTAGACTCGACGAAACCGTTCCCAAAAAGCGCGTCTCTCTCGCGCTCACCCTCCCGTCCACCAACACCGCCAGCGCGCACCAGCCGACGCTCCGCCTATTCAACTACTTCCTGCGGCTTCCCGACCACCTCGTCGCTGCCGCGCACTTCCGCGCCGAAGTGATGCGGCGCGTGCGGCAGACGCGTGAGGACGAGATCCGCAAGATCCGCCGCGTCGACGAGGACGAGAAGGCCGACGAGCGGCGCCTGCTGAGCGACAAGGCGAAAAAGGAGAAGCGCGATGCGCTGCTCAAGGGCTTGACGGCCGAGGAGCAGAGGAAGTACCTTGAGAAGGAGCGCGAGAAGGATATGAGGAAGAGCCAGAAGAGGAAGACGATGAAGGCGTGATCTGCTTGTGGGGGCTGGTGGGGGCCAGATGGATCGATGCATGCGTGTGGGGTGGACGTCTGCAATGCCTGAGGAGGGCAAAATGCGGCTGTTACAAAACGGCAATGGCGGTAGTCCGTAACATGCACCTGCATGTGACGCGGAGTTCAGCCATCTACCTATCTGTACAAATATTACCTACTTGCCGGAGCACTACTTGGTCCACCTTGCGTATAGTGCAGAGACGGTGTGATACCAGGTCGACCGTTCATACTTCTCCACCCTCACCCAAGCGCAATGTTCCATCCCACCTCTCACGTAGCCCTGCATCCTGATCATCATACGCTTGCCCGCTATGTTCACCAAGCACGTGCCGAGTCTTATCCGGTGGTAACGGAGCAGGTGAAAGTGTAAAGTGCAAGTTCAGAGGTTGAGAGGTGGCTTGTGAGACATCATGTGTACTCTTGAAGTATGCATGGACACGTGGGGCGTGTGTACGAGGAGACTAGGTGATATACGTGACATATATACAGGAACAACGCTCACCGGAGGAGAAACTCCACGCATGAATGCGCAACGAGGTTTGTTCGAAAACCGCAATGGGGTGTCGGACAGCAACGAGCGGCTTCCCATCCCCGGATGCATACAAGACAAGCCACGACATCGCCCTTCCTCGAAACACCTCAGGCCCGTTCTCGCACGGTCAGACGAGGTCGCCCACCCATCCGAGCCTGTGCCGCTCATCGTCGCAGATCCTGGCATACTCAAGCAGCAGCCTGTACACATAAACCAGCATGTCCTCCCTTCTGAGCACGCGTTCCGCCCACTCGCGGCCCTCCCTCGCAATGCGGGCCGCCACGTCGTCGTGCGCGCCCTTGCCGCCAAAGCCGAGAAAGTACTGCATCAGGCCGTAGACGTCGACGAAGGTGTTGTCCATGGGGACGAAGTGCTTCCACGCGACGAGACGCGCGTCGTGCCACTCACTGTAGACCGTCGCTTTCATGGGGAGCGAGGTCGAGCGCAGGAAGCCGCGGTAGCGCCCGGAGAACGAGTTGCCGTCGACGTCCGGCAGGTATTTCGAGTTGTATTGCTCTTGCATCGGCGTCTCGGCCGCCAGCGAGAAGTATTGCTCGTCGTACGCGCACTTGCCCGCCTCGCCTTCGTCGGGGAAGCACAGCAGGTGCACGAATGCCGCGTCGGCGAACGTGGCGACCCAGTCACCCAGGTAGCCGTTCCGCGGCGCCGCGAGCCCGTAATAGGAGTAACCTGGTAGCTCGAAGTTGGGTGGTGGGCGGTTGGACGTCTCGGCTAGCTTGACTGACGTGCCGTTCATCATGCTCACGAAGCGGTGCCGCTGGAAGCGCGTCCAGTTCTCGCGCCTGTTGCGCCCGCCCGACGCGGCGCCGCGCCAGATCAGCTTGTCCTGCTTCTGGGCCCAGGGCCCGCCGTGCACGGACTCGCCGCCGGAGTAGAAGGGGTCGGACGTCCAGTACATGGCGGCTGGAAGCAAGATCTCGTTGTTCATGGGTAGCTTGGAGCCTCCGAACAGTGGGAAGAGCCGTTTGGAGGTCGAGATAGATATCGGTTCGACGAAGCTGCCGTGCAGGCCTTGCAGGTTGGGCAGATCGCAGGGTGATTTCGCGAGCGTCCAGTTCCGGACGTAGCCCCGGTATGAGTGCTCGGGGTACTCTGTCGGTAAGGGCGGTGCGCCGGAGAAGTCTGTTGTTACTGGCATTTTGCGTGCTAGACTGTCGGGAGGACAGCCTTCGCGCGCTAGGGCCCAGTAAGGACCGTGAGGTATCCACTCCGGATCGAACAGACCAGCGTGCTCCTCGGCATCGAGTGCCGCAATACCAGTGCATTTGGCTATGACTTCTGAAGTCGGAGTGAAGCCGCGACTCGCGTTCTCCGCCTTCATGTAACCATCGATCTCGTCCCATGGCACCACCAGTCTTGACTCGTCCATAACGTTGATAGCCAAGTCGACATCCGGCAGGCTCTCTTCTCCAATACCTTTCACCATGTCGCTCCATAGCTGCATCCACACCCTATCGTGGTCGCTCCTCCATGTCACATTCCCCTTCCTCACGCTTATTACGTGCTCGAAGCCCTTCGCCTGCCTCCTGATAACCGCTGCTTCCAGGCCCCAGAAAGGATTAAGGTCGTGGTATATCTGGTCGAAGAAGTCCTCTACGATAAGAGCATTGTTCTTGTGCGCGAAGGCGAACCAGGCGTCGAATCCCGGTGGCGGATGCCGACCTCGTCGTGTACGGTACGCGCTGGCTGCATCAGAGATCTCCCGAGTCTCCTTCGCAAGAAGGATGTTGAGTTCGGTCTCGGCGGTTCTGCTGAGTGTGTCTATAGGATGAGCATCGTTCTCAGGTCCGGGCGGGTGACTCGCATCCTTGTTGAAATCTGAAGTGGAGCCGGGGTCCTTGTGGGATCCAAGGTGTGGCAGATGTAGATGCTCTGGTGCACCGTACGAGGATAAGTATAGCCAGCCCAGGCCACTGAAGAGGGCGGCGACGACTATGAACTGGACAAAGCGGCGGTTGAGATTCGGGATTTTGTAGACAGTCCTAAGCATAGCGGGTTCAGAGAGGCTACTTCCGTGTTGCAGGATGCTGAGCAGATGCGAGATTGAGTGATATGCAGGTGTGTGTGCGCATTGTGGGTGAGAGCTGCATGTAATGGGCGAAGGTTATAAGGTGGTAGTGGAGTTGGAGGTGTTCAAGTTTTGCCAAGCTTGGTCGTCGGATGAGAACCAACTCCTTCTGCTTCTCAACGTCGTGGAACACCTTGTCATCCATCAACTTCCACAAGTACAACCACAATGGACATCACTCGCCCTTCAACGCACTACAAAAAGCGTATTTGAGTGTCATCCTACTGTCACAGGCTTTTGGACAGTGGCCGACGTGCGTCCATACTCTCACAGTCTCACAAGGAACAACTTGCTCTGCTTATCCGGCATCGAAGTATGCAAAGACTTCACAAGCGAACATAACGCGTTACGCGTTACTGAACTCAAGTGTCGTATTGTCTGCCCTCCAAGGGCGCCGAAAGAGACCAGCCAAACCAGAATCTTCCCAGCTTCAGTCTGTAAAACCTCCCTTCTCCACGATGCAGCGTAATTGGTCAATCTCCGTCTCTCTCATACTACTGCTAGAGCCGTAGGGTCAGGTAAACTCGTCTTTTCGACTCCTCAAAGCCTCGAGTACAGTACAACTATGTTTCAGCCCAGTTTTGTCCTTTCTTGAGGAAAAAGGCCCTGCAGCGAGACTCGCACCCGGTGCATCTGAGTCAGCAAGCACCAAAAACCCTCCAGCCATTGCCGTGTTCTTCAGAAAGTTGATCGTTTGGTTCTGATCATCGAATTTCTTGTGGAATATGAAGGCCGTCAACATACACCAGCCCGCCAGCACGACCGATAGGTGGCGTGTGAGCGACCCGAGCAGCAGCATGATCCCGCTGCCGATATCAAAAAAGGCTGCTGGGTAGAGCAAGTAGCCAGGCACGCCATAGGCCTCCATGTACTTCTGCGTCACCTCGACAGCACCGAGCTTGCCAACGCCGGAGAGGAGGAAGATGATCGACATGAGAAGTCGAGCCGGCCGGTGAAAGTGTCTGGTCAGATGGAGGGCCATGATGCTGTCTATCCTCTAAAGCTGGATCCGGATGTTCTCGGAATGAGGGGTCGAACTGTAGTATATGTCGGATGACGAACGTGGCTAGAAAAGAATCAGAGGCCTCTAGGAAGTGATCAGTCCGATTCCTTTCCTACAAGACGAACTTCCAGTATCTTTCTTCACCTACTCTGACAGAGAGATGGTCGTGTCACCGAGCGGTCTATGATGGTGGTGTTGAGGAACAGTACAATACCAGAGGCAGAGAGGACGATGGCCTTGTTGCGAATACTCAGTCTTGTTCAGATCCGTTCATTTCCCAAAGGTCACGAAACGCTCACGATGTTCGTACAAACTTCTGTCAATAAGGATTGCGGGGGTTTACTATCAGAGGTCTTCAAAAGACATCCTTGACTACTTAATCAATAGTCTTTTCACATGGTTCCCAGTGCCATTGATTCGACTGAATGACACTGGATAGCCTCAAGCTGGAATTACCTCAATCAAGCCTTTTCAGGCGGTTTGGCGTATACATTTCGGGTTCGGGTTCGCTGGTTCACTAGACGGAATCGATTTCACACCCCAGTCTGCCTCAAACGAGCGTCTTTCGAGCGTCCCGCATCAAAGACGTAATACTCGTCCATTTCAACGCGTTCAAATATTGAAGCTAGAGTATGAAGTAGTGTCTGACTCGACCATGTTGCCGTCTCCTCACCCCTTACCAATGTCTTGGTTAGGCTTTGTACATGATTATGTACATCTTCCCCACACGACTTCTTACATTGCCGCTTCAACGCAATACTATGAGTCAAGTGGGTTGCCAACGTCTTGGTTACGAACCAATCTCGGCCTCTACCTACATTCTGTTGACCTCTTTTCACTCCGCGAAAGTCACCCAAACCCCACTTGCACTCCCCCTTACAATTCTAGGAAATGAGCGGTTCACACACAGCGGGCGAGAGTGAGTGGCTATACCAACGTTTCGACTTGCTGTCAAAGCTGATCAACCACAGACAGCGTCCAAAGACACCAAGGAGATCAGTTCCGTACTCGAGAGCTACGGAGACGCTCTCAACGAAGGCAGCACCTCCTCCGTCCTTGAGCTCCAGAGACGGCATCCTCTATGGCGCAGCACCTCCCGACCGTCATCGGCACTGACGGCATCAAGAAGGCTTACGACAACTTCTTCACCGTCATGACGTTCAAAGTGAAAGTCAACACCGTTGAGGTGAAGCCTTTCGACTCGGACTGGGCGTTTGCGCGTACGACGTCTGCGGGGACGACTACGAGTCATGAGACGGGGAAGCAGTCGTCGGAGGGGAATCAGGAGTTGTTCGTCATGCAGAAGTTTAAGGGGAAGTAGAAGATCGCTAGGTACTGCTTTTGCACGACGAGTCCGCCGAAACAGATAGTGCAGCAACAATACCACCTGTGAAGACGCTAGCTGCAGATGGGCGTATATTGCTAGTGAAGACCACAAGAAAGCCATGAGCTTTAAGACTTTTGTAGCTGAGTGTGGATGGATGATGCGGAACGAACGACGACTGTGCTTTGACCAAGGCAGTGAGTGAGTGGTAGACCTGGTAAAAGTGTGATCAAACTGTTCTCCCCTACAAGTGCCAATGCACTGAAGCCAGTGCCAGTGAGGCGTTGTAGGCAAGAAACTGCGCAAGGGAGAATCCGTTATGCACCAGATCTGAGTCCTTAAAATCTGTGACGAACAATAGTCGTGGCAGTCGGACTGTGGCAGAATTGGCGTGCATAGACTGCCGCTTCCGATGATCTGTACTATTGAGTAGTTGTTCATCGTCCGTCTCGCTATTTGCCTACAGCAAAGTCCTCGCAAGTACCTACATCATTCGCTTCTCTCTCCTCTCCTAGACCAACATTGACATGAAGAGGAGATCAGTAAGGCGAACCCATTCTGGGTTGGAGTTTGCGTAAGCCAGTACACGGCACACGAAGCTCCGGGGTTTGCGGGAGGCAGCAGATGATCAGGCAGCACACCACCTCAGTCATCTAGGCCTATCGTCTGTACCCACCACCAAGCCGGTCATCCTTTAGATCGTCTCTGTCCGCTTGTGCCTGCTCTGCTATTGGAACCATGTCGTTTTGAGCTCTTCTACAAGCGACACGGCCAACGGCTGTGATCCATCTTCGATATCCTGCACACTTCGAACTCAGGTCTTCCGCTGTAGCCTTCTGACAGCATCCTAGAACTACCTGTTCAACATTCCGTGAACACATTCGGGCTATCAGGACACTTGCAGTGCACGTTTCCTACTAAGGCGGACTTCACATTGTCTCAGTATGACTCTTCGCTACACTGCGCCACTATGGATCACATGCGCCTTGACCTCCCCTTCTGAACAGGTCACGTATGTATAGCTCGCTCGTGTGCTGTCACTCCATTCGCATACAAAGAACTCCAAGCCTGCTGCAAACGCATCATCTCTTTTGCGACCAAGGCTTCTCCATCCTCCTTTACTTGGTTCTCCCAACCATCGACCGGCCTTGAGCCGGACTTCAATCCCATTTCAAAAACCCTTCACGTCCTGTCTTTACCACATCATCACAATGTCAGCTTTCTTCACTCACCACATCAGTTACTCCTGGCCGCCATCTCTCCATCTCTTCAACAATGTCACACCCTCGCAATCAACACCTCCCGAGATCGACGAGGACCCGTTCGCACACTTCATCAGTCCTGTCGTTGAAGAAGACGATCCGTTCGATAATCTGGCATACTCAGCCGGCATTGTCATCGTCGAGTCCGAACAGCTTTCGAAAGTAGCGGTTTGGAGAGCCAGAATCGCCGAGAAGTGGGCGAAGTATGTCGCACGAAACCGTGAGGACTTGCACTGGCAGTACCATGACAACCAAGACCGCCTTTACCGGACCATACTTGTAGAGCCTGAGCCGCTGAGTCCAGGATGTCCATCGCCAAGCATCGTTGTCACAGATTTCGATGAGGAGCCGCCGCGTGGCCGCGCCCCGGAGATCTTGCCGCGGAAGGAGAAGACGAGACCGAGAAGAGGACGGACGAGTCGCACGCTTTCGGGACATCGGCACTCGTGGAGAGAGCCGAGTGTGGATCTGTTCACTGTTTTGGAGGAGAAGGAGAGTCCGGAGCAAAGCAGAGTTGAGCTTGGAAGACATCAATTTGCTGACGGTGATGGCCGTAAACCGAAAGAGGAAATTGTTGGAAGAGCAAGGTTGTGAAGACATGAGTTCCATCCTTCCAAAGAGGATTTGATTGGACTCATTGCATGTGCATTCGGCGTCTCAGGACATGGATACAGGTCTCGTATTCGCACACTCTTTGCACGAGGTGCCGATCTCTCTCGAATTGTACACCCGGCGCTCCTCATTTATGTCTGGTTGTTAAGAACTCTTGAGATTTTGCTTCGCATCACTGCATATAGCAGCGTTGCTTCTTGCTGCATCATGAAGCGTTCCAGCATTAGGCACTCAGTAATTGAGTCGACATGCTACACAGTATGTTTGGGAATGGGTTAGGAAGTAGTATTGAAAAGGCAAGCCATGGGTTTCTAGATACGCACGGAAATCGCAATAGTGATAGCGCTTCTCCCAGTCGGGTATGCTGCAAAATGTCTACGTGATGTTCTCGTGTTTGCACTAATCGTCAGGTCCGTGATATGTGAGTGTTCACACATGTGAGCGGTGATCGATTGTTGCCATGCCAGCGAGCCCAAACAAAGCGCGTCATCGCCAACCACCTCGTCGTGTCCCGACCACCAGCATTTCCAGCCCGCATGTACGAAGCCGCTAATTGCTCCCCACGTTCTCTTTGCATAGCTTTACCCTACGACCGACGTTTTGCGGACTGATCTTGGACACTACCAAAATCCTCTCGACAAGACACTCTCTTCCTCGAGTACAGGGTCCCGTACAGTCAACAACACGACTCGCATCGGGCCAAGTATCTCGTAAAGCGTCTGACACAGTCGCGAAAGCCCGCAGAGCTGCGGCTCGGGCACCAACACTCCTTCCCCTATCAGTAGATTCTCTCGAAGCCCGTTCACCATGGCTCCACTACCAGCAGCTCTCATGGCCGTCCTCCCTTTTCGCCTCCACCAGAGTCTCTCTACCTCTCACGTGTCCGACCTCTCCGTGTCGTCTCTTGAGCTAGACCGACGTTCCTCTTCATTGACAAATCTCCCATCCCAACTTTCCTCCCTTGGATTCACCACACGTTCCGAGGCTGCAACACCTCAGGTCTTCACAAGAGATGTCCTGCCAAGATCGCAAGTCGTGGTCCACAATCTGGGCAAGAGAACCGCAGCAGCGGTGTCCTCTACCCACGTACCCTGCGCTGGATGCAAGCCACCAACTAGCTTCAACAACTCCGCCTTCTTCGCGCTCTTCGCGCTCATAGGCGCCGGCATGGTCGTCGGCAGCATCTGGTTCTTCTTCTGGGCCAAGAACGGCGGCTTCGTGTTTCGCCAGGGCGACTGGGACGACTACAAATCCACTGTTCTGCGCCGAAAAGGGCCGGACGGAAAGACTCTGTCCAACGCAACCAAGTCCACGAAATTGGGTCAGGGATCTAGCGTCGCTGGCAGCCGTGTGAAACTCAATCCCGAATACGATGATGCGTACACTGATGCTGGGACTGATGAGATGAGCCTCGCTGGCGATAATGGCAGACGCGAGCATCACGGACGGAGGTACAAAGACAGAGACATGAGGGAATACAGGCACGAGAAGCCCGCCAGGGTCGGAGGTTTGAACAGACAAGCTGATGGGAGCCATTTCGACTACTCCAACACAGATCGCTCAGAAGTGATGACTGAGATCTCTGATAGACCGCTGATCTCGAAGAGCAAAGAGAAGGATGCAAAGAAGGATAAGAAGGCCGAAAAGAAGGCCACCGCTGATGAAAAAGCGAGGAAGAAAGAGGCCGAGCAGCGCAGAAAAGAGGCTGAAAAGGCAGCCAAGAAGAACAAAAACAAGAAGAGCAAGGAAAAGAGCAAAGCCCCAGCCACGCCAGAAGGGAAAGAGAGATCAAGACCCTCGCGTTCCTCCTCACCAAAGAAGCGCGAACCCCCTCGCCCAGCATACTCTTTCGCCGACGACGTCTCTTCTGTCCCAGACTCTGCGACCGTCTACAGCGGCGGCTATACGGCCGCCAACACACACTCTGACTCCTACTATACAGAGTATCGTCCTCACGGCGCCGAGCTGCCACGCGCGTACGCCCGCCGCAGCTCCCGCGACAATGCCCGCTCCCACAACAGCTCGCGCCAGTCTTCGCCTCGCAAGCAGCCACGCAGATACCCAGAGACTGCTGTCAGCGATGACAGCTACATGATGGAAGCGCCTAGCGAAACCGGCACCAAGACGTACAGCCACCATATCCCTGGCATCAGCAGGGGCAGTCCTGCGCCGGCGGGTGGTAGGAAGGGCAGGGATGTTATGGCCGGGTATAGGAGGGATGGTGGGCGAAGGAGGGACAGTCTGAGTGATAGCGACGGCGAGACTGGGACTTACAGGGTTTGAATTGGGGCTTTAGAGATGACAACGACAAGATGAAAGGGGAGTTGGTATGAAAGGAGTGAAACGAGAATGACTGTGGACCGATCGATCTGATTGGGAGTTGCTGTGGGCTTGAGATATGGTGTTCAAGCTACTTTACTGAACGTGCTGCTCTGTTGATTGCAAGGAGCTTGGAGTAAGGTCAACACGCTCGCTATGGGAGTGATGGGGGACCTGAACAGACAGCGAGGATCGCATTGGCTTGCGACTACAGCTCTGGTAGATAGGATGACAGTGAATGAACACAAATTTCTTCAGTCTCCTCGATGCAATGTTCTATCAATGTTTCAACCCACAGGGAATGGATGTCCCTGACGTGGACCAGACTTGAACGGGAAGACACTGCCCACCCTCACCGCCTTTCCCCAGAGCTCACAATTATTTCTCAAACTGCGAAGCACTCGGCGACAAGGATTGCTTGACATCCAAACATTCCCAAGATACCACCCTCACACTGGAGCTCCCGCCGATTGCATGAAGGGCTGTCTCCAATTTGCAGTCTGTAGCACCTCCATTCGCCACCGTTTTCTTCCACCGGCGCAACTCGCTCGAGTCTTGACTCATCCCACCCGATCAGGTCTACGCAAAGTACCAATCACTCATAGGCCGCAGTCCTCACCCCATACTACCCAGACGAGACGCAAGCAGAAGTCGCCCATTATGGATGCCATAGACACGTCACACACACAGACCATGGACGAGCTAGCAGCCTCCCTCAGGACTCTCGGCATGAACGAGGTCCCCTCGTTTCCAAACACCTATCCAACACTAAATCCCACAGACTTGTACCGAGCGCACATCACGGAGAAGCTTGCACCCATAACGGGGGCAGATCCGAGCGTCATATACCCTGTGCTGCAATGGACGTCGACCCTGGATAAGGGCGATATCATACTGCCCGTGCCGGCGTTGCGGTTGAAGGGAAAGAAGCCTGACGCAGTGGCGCAAGAGATAGTGGAGAAGTTCCCAGAGTCGCCCCTGATAGAGAAGCCGATCGCTGAAAAGACCTTCATCAAGTTCTTCTTCAAGCCAGGACCGCTTGCCAAGATCGTGCTACCCTCTATCCTCAAAAACGGCTCTGCGTACGGCTTCAACCCGAACAGCGGTTTGCGGGACCCGTCGGATCCTTCAAAGGGCAAGAAGAAGATCATTGTGGAGTTCTCGTCCCCCAATATAGCGAAACCCTTCCACGCAGGTCATCTTAGAAGTACAATCATCGGTGGTTTCCTCTCCAACCTTTACGAAGGGGCAGGATGGGACGTCACCAGGATGAACTATCTGGGAGACTGGGGAAAGCAATACGGTGTCTTGGCGTTGGGATTCCAGAAGTTCGGGAGCGAAGAAGAGTTGGAGAAGAATCCCATCGGCCATCTGTATGATGTGTATGTGAAAATCAGCAAGATACAGAAAGAAGAGGATGACAACAAGGTCGCGGATGGTGTGAGTGAGCAGGCAAGGCAGTACTTCAAGCGAATGGTCGATGGCGACGAAGAGGCCCTGGGTGTATGGAAGAGGTTCAGAGATATGAGCATAAAGAAGTACAAACAAACATACGGAAGGCTCAACATTCACTATGATGAATATTCTGGAGAGTCACAGATCAAAGACGAGAGTATGGACGCCGCGGCCAAGATCATGGAGGAGAAAGGCGTTTCAGAAATCTCGGACGAAGCTGTGATCGTGGACTTGACCAAATACAGCAAGAAGCTCGGCAAGGCGGTGGTCAAGAAGAAGGACGGCACCAGCTTGTATCTCACAAGAGACATTGGTGCCGCCGTCGAGAGGATGGACAAGTTCCACTTCGATAAGATGATCTACGTGGTGGCGAGTCAGCAGGACCTACATCTGGCACAGCTCTTTAAGATCATGGAGGCGATGGGTCGGAAAGACATTGCAGAAAGGTGCCAGCACATCAACTTCGGTATGGTGATGGGCATGTCTACCAGGAAAGGAACGGCGAAATTCCTAGACGACATACTGCAAGAGGTTGGCGAGAAGATGCACGAGGTGATGTGAGTCATCCAGGAAACCTCTGGACATGCCAAGACTGAACAAAGCGTAGGAAGACGAACCAGAGCAAGTACGAGCAAGTAACGGATCCGGAAGCTACGTCCGATATTCTGGGGATCAGCGCTGTGATGGTACAGGACATGTCAGGCAAGAGGTGCGTAAAGCGAGCTCCTTCGACTGACGAGCTGGCTCCGCGTCGAGGGTGCTGACTGTGGGGTGGCGACAGAATCAACAACTACAACTTCGACATGGACGTCATGACGTCCTTTGAAGTGCGTGTTCAGCCCTTCACCCCATCTCACACAAACGCTGACATCGTGCTAGGGCGACACCGGTCCCTACCTGCAATATGCGCATGCTCGTCTCTGTTCCATAACGCGCAAAGCCGATCTCACACCCGCAGACCTATTATCAGCCGACCTCACGCTACTTACCGAACAGCACGCCACCGACCTTGTCCGCGCTCTCGCTCAATGGCCCGACGTCTTCCAGAACACGCTCAAGACGCTGGAGCCAGTGACCGTGCTGACGTACCTGTTCAAGATGACCCATTCGCTTAGTTCGAGCTACGACCATTTGCAGGTTGTGAGGAGCGAGCCGGAATTGAAGAAGGCCCGCATGGCGCTGTATACGGCGGCCAGGCAAGTGCTGAGCAATGGTATGAGGTTGCTAGGGCTCAGTCCAGTGGAGAGGTAAGAGTCCGGTGAGATGTGGGAACTACTGTGTTCTGAAGCTAACGTCTCGTAAGGATGTGAATGTGTCTGTTCAACGGTGAACAAATACAGCATTTAGACCGTACAGCGAACGGTCGCGGAGTCCGGACACTGTACAGTAAAGACCGGATGGGCTAAACGAAGGCATGACAGTGTCCCACATAGATGGTAGATTCAGTCACATTGCGCCTCCAAGGCATATCCTAGCACCACTATGACAGCCTCCTTTCGCTTCTCCTTATTCTTTCTGTTTCTGCACCCTGCATCGTCTTCATTCCTCAAGTCTAGCCGACATGAACGTCCCGCGTGTTCTGCACTACTCTCCGTACGCGTGCATCGGTCACTCCGTTCTGCAAGACTGCCATGTTCCCGAGCCACTGGGGGTCCGCAGACTCGAACTTGAGACACTGTCCTCAGCGCCCGGCAGGCGGTAGTATACACAAAGGCATCGGTGCGCTGCGCCAGGCACTGAAAGGCCCACGTCCACTCTTCATCGCAACATCGAGTGCAACTGTAGAGAACATGCTTGAAGGGAGAGAGATTCCAGATCAAAAGCAAAACTACATCGACATACCTGCACTTGCCTGTGCCGCTTCTTGCGTTGATCTTTCGCTTGATCCGGACATCGCAGGTCGAAGAAGCGGTGAAGAGTACCAGTGTACCTCTGAACGTTTGCCGGCTTGGATCGGCATGTGAGCATCCGTGCAAGTGAAGCCTGATACGTGAGCAAGTTGTCGTTGCTTCTGTATGTTGAAGGGTAGCGGCTTCTGAGGTACTGATGGTTGTGGATGGGTTCCAGATTCCTCTATCCTGGGGCGGCTCAAACTGCTGACGGTGAATGAAGCAAGACACCTGAGGCTTGCTCTTCGTTCAAGCTACATGGACAGGAACGAGGTCTCTACAAACATCTCTTCTCTTCAACCAAGGCCGATTCTCTCCCGCATCTTCATTCTTTGTATTGATCTTGCCGCACGAGTACAGCCGCCACGACCATGCACTGCATAAACGTCGGCCGCGAGTACTATCATCTTACTCATGCTTTCCGCGCGAGGGCAAGGCACCGCTCGCTCCGACTTGCGAAGATGCCCGTCACATCAGAGACGCAACGGGAAGATGGCCGTGGCCTTCTGGAAATTCGACCACTCCCAGCTTTGCGTCACCACACTCCCGCTGCTAGCTTGTACGAGAAGTCGAAGAGCCGAGCGGAACCATAGGACAACGACGGCCGACCTGCGTGCATACACCTGCGCATGCTAGTTACTGACAGCTTGTCGAGCCTGGCCTTCCCTCACACCCCATATACCTACAACATTGTCAGACCATAACGCCGAGCAGCATCTGCGACTCCGTCGCTGCGGATCTCGACACCACCACGTCTCCGCCCTGAGCGCTGATGCCCAGAAAAGCCAGTCGACCTCTCCACTGCTCTGGCAAGCTACAAAGAGTCAGGCCGCAACAGCGGGCGTGCATTTGTTTCATGCAGTGTCCCTCTGGTCCCCGCCTCAACTCACCCACAAAACCAGCGGCATCTGCAATTGCCCAAGCCGTCTTCCCCACTGGAAAAGCTGTATCGCAAAGGAGATGAGCATTGCCGCAGCGCAACCATCAAACGCCCGCCTGTATTTTGGAGTGCCCATCCCTCAGTTATTGCAATGATCGGGAAGAGAAGACGAGGATCACCCTGAGACCTCGGCCGTTCGATAACTACCCGCTATCGATTGAAACATCCCACTTCGCTCAATCGCCGTCTCCGCCTTCGCCACGTCTTGCCCCCAGATCAGAAGAAGCTTAAAATTGGGGGCTCTGGTGCGCTGCGAGGCCTCGCGATGCCCGACGCCGAGCCCAAGGCGGCCACGGTCGAGGATTGCGTCGACTCGGACGGCAGCGAGACATTGCCAGACACCTGCAAAGTCGCCAATGTCGCCGCCAAAAGAAAGTCGCAGTCTTCCGGCTTGGGCAAGCCAGCCGACAGACCTGGACCGCCCGATGCCGCCAGCGACTCAGGATACTCGAGCCATACCCAGGCGACCGCAAGAAACGTAGGGACGCTGAAAGCGCAAGAGAAGAAGCCGGTGCTGGCGCCGCTCAGGGTCGATACAACCGCAAGTCCAGCGAGGAGACGGTCAACGCTGGTTGATGAGCGGAAGCCCAGCAGTGCTAGGAGTCCAAAGAAAGCGCTGGCGAGGTCAGACTCGTTGACCGGACGAGTTGGACGAGACTCCGTCAGTGAGCAGTGTACAGTTTCCGGCTGTGATCGGCACGACAGCCGGCAAAGAGGACGCGGAACCCCATTGGGTACGCCTTTAGGTGTCAACTACCCTCCCTTCACGATACCACAACAATCTGCGCAGTACTATAGCCAGCCGTCGCCTGGAACGCCGCAATACTCTCCTGGTTATGCTGTCTCCGTCTCGACAACAGCGCCAGCGGTAGCTCGTCCTCGCACCTTGTCAGCCAATCGCGCCAGACCGCAGAGCTACCATGCCGGCGTCACACCGTCACAGGGGTACTGGTATCCTACGCAGAATCCATATGCCATGGCACCTGCATACGGTCCGCCTCTCTCGATGTCTGCCTACGCCAACTCACCTGTGCACCCTCAAACTTATCCATGTCTAGGCGCAACACCGCCCAATGCAACGTTCTTCCCACCAAATTTGCAAGGCCCTACATCCTCGCCCATATCAGCCTACGAGCACTCTGCACGGCCGCCGCTTCCTCGACCCCAGACAGAAAACTACTCGGCACGCAGTAGACCCGTTTCGATGTATGGACCGCCACTCATCTCCCAGATCAGACCTCCACCACAACTACAGCCATCATACAGCAGCTCACAGCCCTTGGCCCGCAGACGAAGTGTAAACCCTCCAAAAAGGCAGATGCCAGGCGGGTGGTCTTCCTCATCGTCTTCTTCGTCAACTGGATCCGAATCCGGTTCCGAAGAGGGATACCGGGACGATGACCGAGCCATGATGCCGCCACCTCGCACGCTTCCTGCTCGCCGCCCCAGTACACGGCATTCCATCTCCTCCTCCTCGCGCCAGCCCGCTTCCCACTCGAGCCGCGACCCGCTACGTTCTGATACCGGCCGTGAGACATCTCGCCTAGACTCGAACCGGAATCACCTACCCTCCGACCACTTCGACTCCGACCGCACGATCCGCGAGACGCGTCGCGCCTCGTCATCGCGTCGGCCCAATCTAGCCAACACTGGCACCAGCTCCGACAAGACCAAATCAACCAGCTACAGCAACTCGTCCGGCAGCGCCAGAATCCAGGTCGAGTCGCGCAGCGGGCGCCGCATGAGCTACATGGGCCACGAGAAGCGGCTCGAGCTCGAAGCGCAGCAGCGCCGTCGCAAGGACGAGGCGGAGCGCTACCAAGACGAAGTCCGCGGCGTCCCCACGCCTCAAATCACCGCCGAGACGCTACGCGCGCAGGCCAAGCGTGGCAGCGCCCCGTCCGACATCTCCATCTCCGCCGCCTCACACCACTCGCGCTCCTCGCGTGTGTCGCTCTCATCAGGGTCCAAAGGCGTCGGGCCAAGCAAGAATGCCGAAGGCTTCACGATCAAGCTTGACGCCTCGGCGGGCATCAACCTCGAGTTCGACGGCGACATGGACGGCCGCACCATAAGTCTGCGCCCGCAGCAGGACGGCAGCGGCATGGCGGAACTGGTCATTGGCAGCTCGAACCGGGACCGCGATCGCGAGACGAGGTACCTGAAGGGTGGCAGCGCGAGGAGTGGCGCCAGTGGTGGTGGTGCGGCGAGGTTGAGTCGGCGCGACTCGAGTGCTGTTCCCGGCGCGAGCCGGTCGAGGAGGAGTAGTCGTGCGGCGAGTAGGCGGGCGACGGAGGACAGAGGAGGGTGACAAGGTGATGGAAGTACTGACAGGAAGGTTTTGCTCGCAATGAGTGGTTGGTACGTGGCGCCGGAAAAGTGGTCTTCTGTGGCTATTCCATGCACGCGTTTTCTTCCACGTCTGTTCGTCCGGTTTCTGCTTCGTCTGTGTTCCGCTTTCCACATCGCACTCCTCCGATCCTCTCATCTCCGGCCTCCTCGCTCGGCCTCCACACTCGGACCCCCTCACCATGTAGCGTGCTGCGACTTGGGCATTCCATCGCGCCGGCTCTTGGGGCTCAAAAGTGCGACTGTTAGTTTCCCCTCACCGCTTTCATTTCCTCTCTTCCAGATTCCACGGCCGTTTGCCCCATACATCTCTTGCGCCTCCCTTGCACGCTGCCGTGTTCTTTCTTCTTGGCCTGCTGTCTCGACGGGTGGGACGGATGGGACGAGCTCGCGCGCGTACGAGTTACGACAACGTCGTTTTTTCACGAGTCTCCTACTTTTCTGCTAGCGGGCGCGAGCGAGCGAGCGAGCGGTGATGGGTTTTCTGGTCCCTTGCGAGCCTCTCTCTCGCCCCAGCTGTGCGTCGTTTGAATCCTGCGCGTTCGATACCCGTCTGTTTCTCGACTCCCTCGTTCTGGATAGCACGGGGGCGGGTCGGTCGCGTAGCGCATTGGCGTTGGTATAGCGCGGTCGGGGCCTTCGCGAGCATGTGCTTCGGGCGGAGGGGTGGGAGTCAGGGCGCGATTCAGGTAGTCCGGGATCGTGCAGAAAGCCACGCGCATGCCTCTCTCTCTCTCTCTCTCTCTCTCTCTCCTCTCTCCTTGACCAGAGTTTGTCGTATGGCGTTGCAGACGCGCACGGTGCATGGCCAGCGATTACCTGTGATCTGATAACACGAGCCGAGCGCCCAGCTGCTTAACATGATATGCCCAATGCCCTGCTGTCTGTCGCCTCAGACGCCGACAGTGCGTGCCAACGGCCGATGGCATGTCAGCGAGGAGTCCAGGCGGCCGGAACACCCGACGCCGGTTTTCGCCAAAAGAGAGCGCGAGATGCGCAACTGCTGCGCATACAGGGAAACGCCAGATCGCGTCGTACATTGGAGACGGCGATGGTATACCAGAAACGATCATGACCCGCCTGTGCCGCGGCGCAGAACCTGAATGCGAGAAGAAGAAGAAGAAGAGAAAGAAGAAGAAGAAGAAGAAGAAGAGCCGACCGCCCAATGCGCGCGAGACGAAGAGAGCGTATTTTCCCAGCCCTTCCCTTCTTCACTCCTTTCCCGTTCCTTCCCCTTCACTCTTTACACCCTTGCTACACCCCACACCGTACCCATTTCCACACCCCAACCGTACCCGACCCCCGACTTCACTCCCTCAACCCCTCGTTCAGCAGCAGCTCGACCACGATCTGCACCCGCTCGAGCTCTGGGTGCTGCATGACCATTTTGACCGTCCCGCCCGCCGCGCCACGGCCCGCGCCGTCGTCCAAACACTTGACGTCGCGGCCGGCGATGACTTGCTTCAGGCGCCCATTCTGCGCCTCGCGGATCTCGACAAAGTCGCCGCAGAAGAGGATCAGGTAGCGGCCGGGCGGCTGGGCCGTCGTGCCTGCTGCTGTGCTTGGAGCGGATGGGATGGCGGAGCTTGTGGGGTTATTGGGGAAGGAGGAGGAGGAGGAGGAGGAGGAGGACGCGACTGTCAGGACAGCACGCTCGGCCCTGCCGACAAAGTTCATGACGACGGAGCGGTTGATGTCGCCGTGTTTGTTGACATAGACGGCGCAGTCCTCGTAGCAGAGCAGGAACTCAATGTCCGATAGCCTGAACATGCCGAGGGGCTGCTGCTGGCGGGGCTCCGTAAGTCTCGCCGCTATAGTCGCGACGCTGGGATCCTTGAGCGAGGGAATGCTCCACGGCTGCTTCTTGTCGAGAGTCAGGACCTCGAAGCCCTTAGAGGTTGCGACGGCGAGCGAGGACTGGAAAAGGTTGACGGAGAAGCACTCGGTCGGGATGTAGAACTCGTCGTACTCGCGGAAGAACTCGGTCGTGCCGCGCATCCCTTTGAACATGCCGCGCTTCTTCTCCGTCGCCTTCTGCAAGACGGGCTCGAGCACTTTGAACGTCGACGACAGACCCTCGCGCTTCTTGTAGAAGACGAGCGTGCGGTCTTTCATGCGGCCTGTCGCGAAGAAGCCGACGTCGCGCGTGCCCGATAGCTTCTGCGGCGCTTTGCGCGCCGAGTCGGTCGAGGACGTAGGCGCGGTGCGATCAGCGGGGCAGACGACGTCGAGGTGGTAGGCTATTAGTGCTTTGTCGGAGATGACAAGGAAGAGATTGAACTCCTCGAGGACGGCTATCTGGGTTACGCGGAGGATATTGATTGTCTGTGGTGCAAGGGTCAGCGGATTGTGGAGCAACTCAGGACGACCACGGTATCTGGGTAGCCCAAAGTCACGCACCTTAGACCACCCTCGAGGGTTGTCCATATCGCTCACGTAGACCCCGTAATCTGTCCCGACAGCCACCATCATTCCTTGCGGATAGGGCATGATGAAAGCAGTTGCACAATTGACTCGCGCTCTGCAGATTGGGACCGGCCGCCCTGTGTTAGCAAACTTCCGTTCCACTTCCTGCACAGCGCGATCTAGAGGCGTGTTCTTGATCGTGATGCCTTTGGACCCGCCACCCACCGTCTCGTAGGCAAACGCACTGTCAGCGATGACTCTCAGTTTGAATGGCTCTGCGTTCTGGGCGAAGAGGGCAGCGGCGTGTTTGGTCTTAGCAAGTATTATCTTGTCACACCAGTCTTGCCTGTTCGACGCGCTGGGCGCGAACAACGTATAGACTTCTTTGCCAAGATGCTTGATGCGGAAGGGGTACATTGTCTTTTCGCTGTCCTTTGCTGAACCCTCGAGCATCGTGGTCGAACTGACCAATTTACTCGAGGTGGAATTGATCGTGTGGAGGGAATTTAGGGAAGACGCCGTGTTAGTATGGGTGAGTGTGGCGGGGCCATTTGGCTGATTAGAAGACGTCCGGGCAAGACGAGGATCTTGAGGTGTTCCGGCTCGTGCGGTGACAGTTGTGACTGCTGCAATACCTTTCATGGACGATTTTTGGACGGGCTCGTCGTTTGTACTTTCGAGAACCAAGAGGTCCATCGGTATAGGCTGTAAGGTGTCAGTAGGCGATTTGACGTCAGTAGCGGACATACATACCAATCTGGAGACGTCGTATCTCTCGTACTTCAGTCCTCCAGCTGCGTCTCTCTGCGTCACAGTCTTTGCCATCACCAAGTAATGATCGAACAGCAAAGCATGGGTTTCAAGCCAGGTGAAGCGATTAGTGCCCTGCCGTTGCAGGTCACCTTTGAAGATGAGTTCGCGGCCCAGGTGGTTCAAGTTGAGTTCCACCACCCCTTTCATGCCGGGTCGAAGAATGAGCTTGGAGCCAAGGTCAAGCAGCTCACCCTTTCGAGACATCTCAGCCACGCGCGCATCGCACTCCAATGTGACAACACGGATCTCTTCTATAGCAGTGTGTAGATTGGCCTTCTCCTCGGAGTCTTCTCTCATATTCTTGTGCACAGTCGACAATAGCAGACCATAGTGCTGCAGTCTCGTAATAGGCGCTTTCAGATAAGTGTCCCAGCCAAGCTTGTTCGAGAGCTTGTGGTTTCTCGCCTGGTCCAGGAACCTCTGGAACTCGATGTTGCGCTCCACTTCTTGTCGCACAAGGAAGGTTGCGTTTGGAAATGCAGCGGCATACTCAATGTATGCGTTCTTGGCTTTTCGGATCCACTCACGAAAAATATCACTGAATCCTCTGACCCAAGGTCCTTGCTCCTGCTGGCGGTACTTTAGCTGCGCAAGCAAAAAGTCTTCATTTGCTTTTTTCACAGCATCCACTTTTCCGAATACGTCTTTGAGGAAGGCCTTGGTCCTCTTCGGATTGATGACGGGGGGCTTCGTGGCAGCGAGTGCGTCGCGGTAGAGTACAAGAAGAACCCTGAGTTGATCCATGTATCCATCTTCTGTTGTGACAATTTCATGCAAATTATTCTGGACCTCGATCTCTTTCTTGTCAGCGTCGGCCACATCGTCCTTCTTTAGCTTGTAGAACGTCGCCCAATCTTCCGTCTGGCGCTGCGGCTGAGCTCGAAGATCAATTTTCTTGAGAGTCCTCTGACATTGATGCGCATAACATCGTCCGGGTACAGTGAAGTTGTGCAGTGTCGGGGCATAACAGCCAGCTCCTGTAAGCTGATATATGACACCCGTCATTTCGGTTGTGCGGAAATAGAGCCACTCCTCATTTTGAACAATAGCTCCAGCTTTGAACATCTCATCCATCACACGTTCGCTGAGCATTTCCGCATCTGTGGTGTTCATAGTGGGTACCTTGTGCGTGAATAACGCCACAAGGCCTTCCACAAGTGCCTGCCGCTTCAAGTAGGGCTCTCCTTCGGTGACTCGCTGTAGCCAAGCGACAACAGCACTGAGTGCCCATGGCTCAGAGCATTTCTTGAAGTCAGGCGCACCAAGCTTAGCAGGACTGAAGCGTCTGCCTGCGGGGAGATCAGGTAGATCCAGCGTCACGGCCGTTGCACTCGGAGGAGTAGATAGATCCGTGCTTGTGTACATGGAGGAACGGTTCTGCAACCGTAGTCTAGCTTTCTCCGCATCCGTCTTGGATCTGATCGGTTGTACAATCTGCGGAGTGCTACTATGGCTCAGCAAGGACGTTGACCTCGGTACGAGAGTACTAGCAGATGACAATGCCCTTTGCGCGTAGGCATCTGGTGCAACTGGCCAACTGGGTTGCATTTCTGGAGCGCCTTGCTGCTCTCTCCAATTGGTCTGATATGTGCCTGCGGGCATGAGCTGCGGTATTCCATCGAGCGAGTCAGAAGGGGGCGGTGGCAAGGGCCGATGCACTGACATCCCAGGGTGGTAGAACATGTCCAATGGCTCACCGCCTGCTCTAGCGTTTTGCGCTTCTATATTGTAGCCTTCTATCAGGGCTGATTCATCCCCTTCGTCGTAACTGAGTCTTCTGCCATGTCTATGCGGTTCAGAGAGACCACCAGTACCAAATGTGTCGACTCTTGCTGCTGATTCAAAGGGTGGGAATGGATGTATAGGATCCATTGCGTACTCATACGGAGTATCAGCATTGCTCGATCCGCCCGACCTCCTCATCGATCCAGTGGAAGAGACTGGCAGACTTTGAACTCTACTTCCGTTAACGTCACGATGGCCAGCGGCGAGTGTGTTGGGATCGCCGCCATAAGACAAATGTCCTGCATAACCTCCACCATACAGGTCCATATCCATGGTCGCGAAGTCGCTGTCGTTGCTATCGTCCGGTGAGGCTTGCTGCTGCATTTGAAGTTGAGCACCGAAGTTACTATATAGACCACTGCCACCACTTTGCCTCCGGGCCTCTTCAGCAGCGTCTTGCTCGTCGGCCAGCTGCATAGCTGCCAGTCCGGCCGCTGCTTCAGGATCGCTGTCGTCGCTGTACTCACTCTGTGGAGGGTATACATCTGGTGGAGGGACCGACGAGAAGTGGCCATTTGTTCCCACTCCATTCCTGGGCTGAGTGTTTCGGCGCCGTGGCAGTGAGAAGAGAGGTGAGGGCTGGTCGTTTTGGTTGTAGAGCTGGCCGATCTCTGGCCTTGAGCTTCCCACTTGCACCGCCAGAGCACCTCCGGCTCCCATCACGGCATTTTCCACTTGACTGTACAAATCATCTTGTGCCAGGATCTCAGCACTCAAGAGATCTGGAGTACTCATGCCGTTTTGTTCGTTGAAGTAGTCGCCTTCATCATAAGACTCTGAGGGCGGCTCAGGAAGAGGTCGCGAGACCGTGTGCATCCGTTGCGGCGAATGTGCTGGCGGCGTTGGTGCGGGTGGTGAAGGTAAAGGATTCGATGATGCATATAGTGGTGAGGATGACCGGAAATCTGAATGACTTGCGGATCCATGGCGGCGGTCGTGATTTAGGAAGGAAGATGGAGAAGGAAAGTCGGCTTGCTCGGGCGGGTCGGGGGACACACTGGCATATCTTTGATGAGTTTGCGACGTCGACGACCGGCGCCAATCCTCGGAGGGGTGTGCATTGACTGGTGGCGAAGCGGATGCTGCAGCGGAGTATGCAGAAGAGCGAAGAGGTAACGACGGAGGAACGGGTGGGTAATGGTGTTGTTGAGACTGATCTGGAAGATGCGGGCTGTATTGGGATTGTGGTGGACCAAACGCGAAAGCCTGTTGGGTATGGGGAGGGGCGGGCGGAATGTACGATTGTTGCGGAGGCGATGGATAGACCGACGGAGTGACATATGCGCTTGGGGAGAAGCCGTAGGGCCGCGAGATTACGCTACTGTGTCTTTGAACGCTGCCATCCCGATATACTGCAGGATTGTAAGGCTGATGACTGGCCGAGCTACCAGTTCTATTGACGGACCCGTATGCTTGTGGATTGTACTGAGATGTAGGTACAGCATACTGTTGGGGGTTGTAAGCCTGCTGCGTCGGAGGAGCAGATCGAGCTTCCAGTTGAGGCGAATGTGATGAGACTTGTGGAGCGAAAGTAGCGCTGCGAGGTTGGGCTGGTAAGGGGTTCGACGTTTCAAAGAACAATTCGTGATCTATTCGTCCAGGACTGCCCCCACCAGGAGTTGACCTGTATCCTGCCGCACTCGGGTTTCCGTACGCGCTGTCTGCAGTGCGCGCTGCTCCCCCCACTGCTTCATCTACATTGTCGAAGCTTGGGGATGGGCGCGGATAGTGGGATGGGTATGGGACTTGCGGTTGCTGCGGCTGGATACTGTAGTACTGCCCGTTCTGATAGTAGGCCATGCTCGGCGGTATCTTGTTGTCTCCTCTTGTTTCCAAGTGCGAAAGATGGCGATGGTCTGCCAGACGGTTCCGGTGAAGTCGCAGGGCGTGTCCAGGGCGCCGCGAACGGGAGTCAAGACGCCTTCAATCCGTAGGCACCTCCGCATTCGTCCGCAAGGCTTATCGACGGTCCAGATCAGTGGCACACGAGGCCCGCCTCGGGAGCGATTGTGGGAGCTGGCAGTCATGCGCTGATGTGCTTCGTCGGCCTGGTAGGGAAAGAGGATGTTTAGGTCTGCGATACATGGGGAAGCCGAGTCAGGCGGAGGAGGAGGAGGAGGAGGAGGCCGGGCTGTTGCCGATAGAACAGATGAACATGGGTACAATGATGTATTCAGTTAAGCAGTCACTTCTAGGCCGTTGGACCATGACCCGAGGCGGAGGAATCTTGGTGGCAGCAGCAGCGGCGGCAGCAGCAGCAGCTGAGTCGTCGTGAGCTGAGGCTGACACCAATCCGCTCCCTATCATCTGGTCGTGCAGCGAGCAAAGCCACAGGGTCTGACCGCATGCAATGGCTGATGCTGATGGTGCTCCCGAACGTATTCGAGGTCCTCCCAAACACATCCATGTGCTGGAATGCGGCACCTGTGTTCTACGTCGTCACTCGGACTGGCAGGACATCGATCACGGCATCTTCATCTTCGTCTTCATCTCCGTCTTCGTCTTCACCTTCTCATGTTCCAGAGGCCGTTCCGCGCGAGCTCTCTGGATGCGCCCGATACTCTGATGCATCGGCCGCTGGTCTACAGCCACTGCTAGAGAAGGCTTGGACTCTCTTTTGCAGACTCCATTGTCTACACGGCAGTAGCAAACGCACACAGCGGCAGTCTTGCCTCCGCACATCCCCCTTTGGAGCATCGTTCGTCGTTGTCTCAGTCTCGAGATATCCCACGTTCCCACGCGCTTCACGACCCTTTTAGGCTCGCCGGTTTTGCCCAAGGGTACCCCGCATAAACAGCTGCCATCGGCATGTTGATCCTCGGCTTTCCATGGTTCTACTGTCAGTGACTGGGGTTTACTTCTCTTATTTCCGTGTTGTGCTCATACTTTAGGACCAGCCGTCCCTCGTCAGTAGTCTCTCTGATGATGACTTCCAAGCTACGATTGCTCACTAGGTTCCCCGCATCAAGCACCATCCTCCTGCAGAATCACTAGGCGAGTTACCGTCAAATACCCCTGAGCACAATGGGCATCAAGTCAGATAGCCCGAACCTCTATGCCAGCGCTGGGACTGCCGCCGACGAGAATGTGCCCTCTACAGGCGAGCGTGATGGTGCTTTCATTCCTCAGACAGACGAGCAGGGCTACAGGATACGAGAGGAGCCGATGGGAACGAAGAGAAGAATCAAAGTCGTCCTGATGGGTGCGGGCGCATCTACACTGAACTTTTTGAAGAAGGCAGAAGAGCAGTTGGACCAGGTGGACATAACGGTTTATGAGAAGAACAGAGATATTGGGGGTACATGGCTAGAGAACAGGTTCGCTGAACCCATCAGACTTCTTTCTCCAACTGTGTCCTGATACTGCTCGAACAGATACCCAGGATGTGCGTGCGATATACCCTCAGTGAACTACCAATTCTCATGGAAGATAAAGCTGTGGTCACACTACTATTCGTATTCGCCCGAGATCTGGCGATACCTGAAAGATATTGAGGAAGAGAACGATTTCATCTCGAAGTACATCAAGTTACGACACCAAATCGAGCATGTAGAATGGGACGACGAGGTCGGAGTCTGGAGGTTCAAGGTCAGAGACCTGGAGACGGGCAAGGTCTCTGACGACGAAGCGGAATTCTTCATCAACGCAGGCGGTGTCCTGAATAGCTGGAAATGGCCGACTATACTAGGCCTCCATGACTTCAAGGGCAAGCTGATGCACTCAGCCAACTACGAAGAAGGCTACAATCTAGAGGGAAAGAAAGTTGCCGTCATCGGCGCGGGGAGCAGCGGCGTCCAGATTGTTGCAAGCATCCAGAAGAAGGTAGACACGCTATACCACTGGGTCCGAAGCCCAATCTGGATCACCGCTGGCTTCGCGCAGACGTGGGCAGGAACGGACGGCGCCAACTTCGAGTACAGCGAGGAGCAGCGGAAGTTCCTGCAGGAGAACCCAAAGAAGTACCTGGAGTACCGGAAACAGATCGAGAACGAGCTGAACCAGCGCTTCAAGTTCATCATCAAAGGCTCCGAAGAAGCCAACCAAGCGCGGGAGTTCTCATACCAAGAGATGGCGCGCAAGCTCGCCAGCAAGCCGCGCCTCGCCGACAAGATCATCCCCAAGAACTTCAACCCGGGTTGCCGCCGGCCCACGCCCGCGCCCGGTTACCTCGAAGCGCTCGTCGCGCCCAACAGCCACATCTTCACCGACGCCATTGGCTCCATCACACCCACCGGCTTCACCGACAGCACGGGCACGCACCACGACGTCGATGTCATCATCTGCGCCACCGGCTTCGACACCTCCTGGCTGCCGAAATTCCCTTTCGTCGCGCACGGCACCGACCTGCGCGACCTGTGGTCCGACGGCAAGGGCGGCAGCGACGTCACCTCGTACCTCAGCATCGGCATCCCGACGTTCCCCAACCACTTCACCTTCTGCGGCCCGTACGGCCCGCTCGGCCACGGCTCCTTCATGCCGCTGATCGAGAAGTGGACGGCGTACATGTTCGCGGTGATCGAGAAGGCGCAGGTCGAGCGCATCAAAGCCCTGACGCCCAAGATGACCATCTCGCACCAGTTCCGCCAGCACGCAGACCTCTTCCTGCAGCGCACCGCGTGGACGTCGCCGTGCCGCTCCTGGTTCAAGCAGGGCAAGATCGACGGCCAAGCCGCC